>JAODPA010004697.1:0-13966 GCA_025585075.1 Nepenthes mirabilis | reverse complement strand
ATTCGTTTATACACAGACCATTATAGAAATCAGTAGTAATATATTATAATGGTAATCGAAATTCAAACCTATCATTTATGAGTTAAAAATAACATTCAGTATCATCTACAGTGTTATATACATAATGGCCTATCTATAAATTTTAAATAGTGATGTAAGGCCTTTACTCATGTGATAGCATACATAAATCAAGTTTTATGTGACGGACCGTATTTTTTGTCAAAAATTCGATAAAGTTTCATCTATAATATGGATATTTGCCAAAATAAAACCTGTACAAATCATTATACAGCAACCACAATATACACACTACTCATACACAGGATTCAAATGCCACCAACATCAACATGTGGTGCCTACATTATAACCACGGACACGACGTCGGTTCAACAAGATGCCACTAGGTACCTATAAATAACCATAGAAACCTGCAAAAGTATATAAGTCCATCAAATATAGTAAAAACTACATCACATGTACATTATCATCATATACAAGCATCCAACTAAAAATGATATAAAATATTACATTAATGCAAAATTTTATAAAGCTAATCCCAAAAGCTCTTCCACTGAAACCTGCAGTCTACCCCGCTCCTAAGTTCTACTTAGCCTCATCAAGAATGAGGGTGTGCTCATCTGAAAGGAAGACAGAAGCAACGGTGAGCTAAAAACCCAGTAAGTGCAATATAATCAAAGGTAGCAAACAATATAAGCAAAGTTAAGTAGAAGAAGGATATATGAGTATGAAAGAGATGCATAAACATGAATATGATCAAATATACTTTTGAATAATTTTTACTTCTTTCTTTTACCCTTCTTCTGTTTGGGATGTAGTTTATGTATAATTATTTATTTTTATAGATTAGGGCCAATAGGCCTTACTAACTAAAGGTGTGGGAGAACAAAGAAAGGATCATGATAACCTTATGATCTAAGGTCATAAGCTCATATTATCTACCTAGAGGTGGGCCAAATAAATGATATATGCCTCCATGTCCCTCGAGACCTAGAGCCAGTTCTTATCCTTCCACAGTAATATCCTAGGCTTGCTAAGAGTGTGACTAACCGTAAATTCTGTCAAAAATTTAATAGAGTTTCGTCTATAAAACGGACATCCGTCAAATATAAAATATGTGTGACGAAACAGATTTTTTTTTTATTCCGCCATTCATAACACAATTGAAAACCTAAATTAAATCAATTAGGTGCAACACAGGATCACAGATACTATTTAGGACCCATATACTTTTAACCATAATAAATATAGCGGAAGTTATTCTAACACTTGCGGAAGCATTCATATTCATTCCAAAATATTCATCTCCGAGTACATAGCCAAAAATGTTTAACCATAGAAGTCCATCAAATCGTTACAATAATATTTCTCTAAAATAAGCTTCCGAGATCTTTAATAATCCTTCAGACAAGCTCTAATCACTCCAACTCGTCAGGCACAAGCTCTAAAGTTTCATCTGTAAGGGGAAAAATATAAAATAGTAAGCCGAGACCCCGCAAGGTACATGCACATGAGTAGTAAAACGATGATACAGAACGATCATGTAACTATGCATAAACAGAACGGTTAATCAGAATGCAGTCCAAGAAATAGAGAAAACATACCTTGACAGTACTATACTTTAGAATCGGTAATCGGTACAGTAAACGGTAAATAGCAACATAACATATCGGTAATCGGCACGATAAACGGTGAACAATACATATCATATCGGTAAACAGTATTTCATATTCGATAATTGGTACTTCATATTCGATAATCGGTATGGTAACATAACATATCAGTAAAATAGTAAACGGTACTTCATATCATATCGGTACAGACCCTACCAGTATACCCTACTAGTTGAGGGGGCGAATAATCGATGATAGATTGTGTTCATTCCATACAATCTAAGGCCGGTAACTGTCATATCGGTATCCCATCTCATGGGATCGGTACGGTATGCCACTCGAAGGTAGGCCGGTAACGGTAATTTCCCCTGACCGTAACGCCCCGAGGGCAGGGCGGATCACAAATAACTCCATAAACAGAGTTATCCTCGCTTACTACCGAAAAGTCCTAAGGTATATCGGAGAACCTATCCGGACTGTAGTCAGTCTTGGGTCCAAAATAACAGAAACAGAAATACTTCCTTCTTGAAAGCCATATTCAGTAAAGCCGGAGTTCATGTCAGAGTTCATTTTCAATACAAATCGGAGTTCATTTTCAATACAAGCCGGAGTTCTTTATTGACAGAAACCGAAATTGTTTTTAACAAAACCCGGAGTTCAAGAGCCGAAGTTCTTTATTGACAAAAGCCAGAGTGCTTAAAAAGTCGGAGTGTTTTTCACTCAAAGGACGGAGTGCTTTTAATTAAAAGGGACGGAGTGCTTTTTACTAACAGGACGGAGTGCTTTTTGCTAACCGGACGGAGTGCTTTTCATGAAAAGGGACGGGGTGCTTTTTACTAATAGGACGGAGTGCTTTTTGCTAACCGGACGGAGTGCTTTTTATGAAAAGGGACGGAGTGCTTTTTACTCAAAGGACGGAGTACTTTTAAAAGCCAAAATTTCATAAATCCAGAGTGCTTTTTTTACTGAAAGCCGGAGTACTTTTAAAAGTCGAAGCTCATAAATTCGGAGTACTTTTTACTGAAAGCCAGAGTGCCTTTCGGACAAAGTACTCAAAAAGCCGGAGTGCTTCAAAAGCCGAAGTTCATTTTCCTCAAGGGACGGAGTTCATTAAAAGTCGGAGTTCATTTCACATTAAGGTCGGAGTTCATTTTAAGGTCGGAGTTCTTTTTCCAACAAAAGGACGGAATTCTTTTCTTTTTTTTTTCTCAAAGGACGGAGTGCTTTTTCTCAGAGGACGGAGCTTATTTTATCAAAGGCCGGAGCTCTTTTCAATACAAAGCTAGAGTTTATTTTACATTGAGGCCGGAGTTCAAAAGGCCGGAGTTCAATTACAAATGCCGAGTTCATTTAATATGTAGGAAACCGAGTTTAATTTTCATATGGCCAACTTCATTTTACAATGCAGAAGGTGGATATTCAATGCAGGAAGCAGAAACTTTAAAACAGAGTACACGTGCAATAAAGTATGAACTTCAAAACAGAGTACACTAGTAATATTCTTAAAGCACGAACTTAAAAAGCAGCGTCCGAAGTAACTTGCCTGAGAGTTGATTCCTAGATTTTTACCGTCTTGAAGCTTTTTTCCCGTCACTCTCTTCCTTCTGCTTGCCTGTGCATCAACTAGTGCAGGGTTTATATAAAGGAGGGGTTTGGTGGAGTAAGTAGGGTAAGTTACTCACTCCCGTACTTCTCTTTTGAGGGTAGGTGGAGTAACTACATCGGTTTACTTCATTTGGTCGCCGCCTGGTTGGATTCTAACAATAAAATTTGTTTTTGTTTTTAGTTATTATTAGTTCATTTTAGGCCAACTGCTCGGCCCACTCCACTGCTGCCAACCATTTTTGGGCCGTTTGTGATTCTTAAGGGCCAATCTTTATTCACAAAAGGAAGCCGGTCTTGATTACAAGGCCGGACTGGATTTTTATGTATGCAAGCTGGTCAACACATTAATTTTTTTTTGGATCTCACAATTCTTCCCTATTTAAAGAAATTTTGTCCTCGAAATTTGAGTAAAGTTACATACCTTAATCAAACATGTGAAGATACTTGTTTCAGATCTCCTCTTCGCGCTCCCAAGTGGCCTCCTCCAGTGAATGATTCCTCCAAAGCACTTTCACCAGGGGGATCGACTTCGTTCGCAACCTTTGATCCTTTCGGTCTAAAATCTGCAGTGGCTCCTCAATGTAGGACAAGTCCTTGTCAATGTACAAAGTCCCGTAGTCGATCACATGTGCTGGATCATGGATGTACTTTCGAAGCATCGATGCATGAAATACATCGTGTACGCCCGCAAGAGTCGGTGGTAACGCCAACCTGTAGGCTACCTCCCCGACTCTTTCCAGAATCTCAAAAGGGCCAATGAACCGGGGTTTCAACTTTCCCTTTACTCCAAACCGGAATGTGCCCTTTGACGGTGAGACATTTAGAAACATAAGATCTCCTATCTCAAAACTCAGTTCTATCCTCCGCTTGTCCGCATAACTCTTTTGTCGGCTCTGAGCAACCTTCAAATTATCGTGAATCATCCTAATCTTCTATGCTGTTTCTTTCACAATCTCAGGGTCCAAAATTTATTTGTCTCCAGTTTCCTTCCAATGAATAGATGACCTACACTTTCTCCCATACAACGTCTCAAACGGTGCCATGCCGATACTAGCTTGGTAATTGTTATTATACGCGAATTCAGCCAGTGCCAGAAAAGTATCCCAAGTTCCTCTCATCTCCAAAACAGAAGCCCTCAACATGTCCTCGAGAATCTGAATGGTACGTTCAGATTGACCATCAGTCTGGGGATGATACGCGGTACTGAACTTCAATTCTGCCCCCAACTCCTTATGCAAGCTCTTCCAGAACCTCGAGACAAAGCGTGGATCTCTATCAGTCACAATGGAGGCAGGAACTCCATGAAGCCTCATGATCTCATTCACGTACAACTGAGCCAATCTATCACGCGAATAGGTCGTCCTGATCGCCATAAAGTGGGCTGATTTTGTCAGCTGATCAACTATAACCCACACGGCGTCATGATTCCTAGGAGTCCTCGGCAAACCCGATATAAAATCCATAGTAATGTCTTCCCATTTTCAACTCGGGATGGGCATTGGCTGTAACAATCTAGAAGGTTTCTTCCTCTCGGCCTTTAGTTGTTGACACACTAGACATTTCTCCACATGGGCCATGATATCCCTCTTCATGTTTCTCCACCAGAAAGTCTTTTTCAGATCCAGATACATTTTATTTGTCCCGGGGTGAATTGTATACCGAGACCTGTGAGCCTCCTTTAAAATTTTCTTCTTCAACCCTTTATCATCCGATACACACAATCGATCTCTAAATCTCAACACACCATCAGCCCGGATGTTAAAATCAGCTTGAGACTCCTTACTCAAATTACTAACAATATCCATGAGGAACAAATCATTCACTTGTTTCTCCTTGACTTCACCAACTACCTCTCGTTGAATCTGAAAATACGATAGGAGCATCCTATCACCTTTGGCATAGCGTTGGATATCGTACTGCTTCAAATAATCCAACATCTCCATCTGTTTGACCTGTAGGTGCGCCACATAGCCCAATCGGTGACTCAAGGCATCTGCTACCATATTGGCCTTTCCTGGCTTGTATTGTATTTCACAATCATAATCCTTCAGGAAATCAGACCATCTCATTTGCCTCATGTTGAGTTCCTTTTGTGAGAATAAGTACTTCAAACTCTTATGATCGGAATACACAAGGAACTTCTCACCATATAGATAATGTCCCCAAATTTTTAATGCATACACCACAGCAGCAAGTTCAAGATCATGGGTAGGATAGTTTTTCTCATGCACTTTCAATTGTCTAGATCCATATGCCACGACTTTACCGTGCTGCACCAACACACATCCTAGACCCGCTTTAGAAGCATCACAGTACACCTCAAAGCCTCCAGAACCCTTTGGAATAATCAGCACCGGAGCGGTGGTCAAACTATCCTTTAGCTGCTGGAAGCTCAGATCACACTCTTCTGTCCACACAAACTTAACCTCTTTCTTCAACAACCGAGTCAGAAGCATAGCAATTTCAGAGAAATTCTCTACAAAGCGCCTGTAATATCCTGCCATACCCAGAAAGCTCCTAACCTCAGTCACAGAAGTTGGTCGGCTCCAACTTGTAACAGCCTCTATTTTCTTGGGATCTACAGAAATATCACCATCAGAAATTACATGCGCCAAGAACATCAACTTCTCGAGCCAGAATTCACACTTACTCAGCTTGGCATACGATCTCTCATCGCGGAGCACCTGAAGTACCTTCCTCAAATAAATTTCGTGCTCCTCATGATTCTTTGAGTAAATCAAGATGTCATCAATGAATACCACCACAAATTCATCCAAGTACGGTCTGAAAACCCTATTCATCAAATCCATAAAAGCAGCTGGAGCATTTGTAAGGCCAAAAGGTATAACGAGAAACTTATAATGGCCATAACGTGTCCGAAAAGCTGTTTTAGTCACATCCTTCGGCTTGATTCTTAGTTGGTAATAACCGGATCTCAAATCAATCTTGGAAAACACTCGAGATCCCAGCAACTGATCAAATAAGTCATCAATGCGTGGTAGAGGGTATTTATTTTTTATCATGATCTTATTCAACTCACGATAGTCAACACACAACTGCAAGGACCCGTCTTTCTTCCTTACAAATAACAACGGTGCACCCCAAGGAGATACACTCGATCTGATAAAATTCTTGTCTAACAGCTCCTATAATTGTAACTTTAACTTCTTCAATTCAGCCGGAGCCATACGATAAGGAGATTTAGAAACCGGACTAGCACCAGAAATAACAACAATCTCAAACTCAATTTCTCGGTGTGGAGGCAATACAGGTAACTCCTCTGAAAATATATCCTCAAAGTCACAAACAACGAGGATGTCCTTAGCCGGCACACTATGACTTCCAGTGGTGCAGACATATGCCAAATAAGCTCTACATCCACCACTCATCAAATGCTTAGCATGTAGAGCAGATATCAACATAGGCACCCTCTTTTTCTTAATGCCCTGAAAGAAAAAGAGCTCCATCCTAGGGATGTCAAAATAAACCCGCTTCAGGAAATAGTCAATACTAGCATGGTATTTAGCCTGCCAGTCCATCCCTAGGATCACATTAAAATTACCCATGTCTAACAACACTAAATCCACAACAAAATGGTTCCCATTTACCTCAACCATACATCCCAGATACATCACATCAGTAACTATAGATGATCCAGTGGAAGTACACACAGATAATTCACAATCCAAAACACATGGGGCAGATATGATACAGCATGCAAATTTTGAGAAAACGAAGGAATGGGTAGACCCCGAGTCAAATAATATGGATGCAGAAACGCCATAAATAGAGAGAGTGCCTTCCACAACATTCGAAGAGGCCTCCGGATCTTGAACAGTCACCGCGAAGGCTCTTGCCGAGACAATAGGCTTCTTTCCTTCCATCCTTGGGGGTAGTGGGCAGTTCTTGAAAAGATGGCCTTGCTGCCCACATCTAAAATACGCTCTCGACATTCTACGGCAATCTTGCCCCGGATGCTTCCTCTTACTGAAGGCACAATCTTCAGCCGACCCTCTAGTACCGGTCACTGACTGAGTCAGTACAATACTTTTTACTTTGTCAGCCGCTTTAGTCCTCTTAAACGGTCCAGAAGACCCCGCAGTTGATCCGGTACTTACTCCCGCTCGGCTGGCAGTTCTCTTTGTATAAAATCTTTCTGTCTCCGTCTCCTTCTCATAAATCACTGCTCTGTCCAGGATCTCGGCGTAAGTTTGAAACTTCAAAACAGACAATAACTTTCTAATATCATCTCGTAACCCTTGCAGGAACTTTTTAGCTTTCCTCTGCTCATCCTATACATAAAATGGTGCAAAACGAGATAACTTTATGAACTTGGCATCATATTCCTTGACGGTCATGCTCCCTTGTCTTAGCCTCATAAACTCTTGCTCTTTCTGATATCGAAGACAAGATGGAAAATACTTTTTCAGAAATGCCTCCTCAAAAATCTCCCAGGTGATAGCTTCATTAGGCACTCCCATCGCCCGTTTCTGCATGTCCCACAAACTATCCGCTTCACCCTCCAGTTTATACGCAGCAAATGTGACCTTTTCTCGGTCAGTACAGTCAAGCACAGTAAATATCTTCTTCATTCTTTGCATCCACATGTCCGCCTCAGCTGAATCAAGCTTTCCTAGGAAGCCGGTGCTCGCTTAGCTATGAACCTATCAAAAGTTGTAGGACCAGGAGGTGTCGGAGCTGGCTTGAGGGTAGGATTCGGAGCCATGTACTTTTGCTCAACAGGCTCTACTACATTGGTCATCCTTTCCAGTAGATTAATATAGGCCGCCTCTCTGTCATATGGCGTGCTAACGCCACTGCAGCCATTCCTCCCACCTCTTCTACTTGCCATCCTATAATCAAGGCAAACACATGAATATATTGACAATGATTCAAGAAAGAAATATTTAATAATTTTAAGGAATTTCTAACAAAGCCTAAGAACCAATCTCTTAAAGGTCTTAACTGTCTTAACTTCCTTTACTTATTCCTACAGGAATTCTATTCCGAGATTCAAACCTGCGCTTCCACTTTTCGATCGATCAATTCCTAAGGCATCTCAATTCTCTAATACCAATTGTGACGGAACGGATTTTTTTTTATTCCGTCATTCATAACACAATTGAAAACCCAAACTAAACCAATTAGATGCAACACAGGATCACAAATGTCATTTAGGACCCATATACTTTTAACCATAATAAGTATAACGGAAGTTATTCTAACACTTGCGGAAGCATTCATATTTATTCTAAAATATTCATTTCCGAGTACATAGCAAAAAATGTTTAACCATAGAAGTCCATCAAGTCGTTATAATAATATTTCTCCAAAATAAGCTTTCGAGGTCTTTAATAATCCTTCAGATAAACTCTAATCACTCCAACTCGTCAGGCACAAGCTCTAAAGCTTCATCTGTAGGGGAAAAACATAAAACAGTGAGTCGAGGTCCCGCAAGGTACATGCACATGAGTAGTAAAACGATGATGCAGAACGGTCATGTAACTATGCATAAACAGAACGATTAATCAGAATACAGTCCAAGAAATAGAGAAAACATACCTTAACAGTACTATACTTTAGAATTGGTAATCAGTACAGTAAATGGTAAATAGTAACATAACATATCGGTAATCGGTACGATAAACAATGAACAGTACATATCATATCGGTAAACAGTATTTCATATTCGATAATCGGTCCTTCATATTTGGTAATCGGTACGGTAACATAACATATCGGTAAAACTGTAAACGGTACTTCATATTATATCGGTACAGACCCTGCCAGTATACCCTACTAGTTAAGGGGGCGAATAATCGAGGATAGATTGTATTCACTCCACACAATTTAAGGCCGGTAACTGTCATATGGGTATCCCATCTCACGGGATCGGTACGGTATGCCACCCGAAGGTAGGCCGATAATGGTAATTCTCCCTGACCGTAACGTCCCGAGGGTAGGGCGGACCACAAATAACTCCATGGATAAAGTTATCCTCGATTACCACTGAAAAGTCTTAAGGCATGCCGGAGAATCTATCTGGACTGTAGTCAGTCTTGGGTTCAAAATAACAGAAACAGAAATACTTCCTTCTTGAAAGCCATATTCAGTAAAGCCGGAGTCCATGTCGGAGTTCTATTTCAATACAAACCGGAGTTCATTTTCAATACAAGCCGGAGTTCTTTATTGACAGAAACTGGAGTTGTTTTTAACAAAACCCGGAGTTCAAGAGTCGGAGTTCTTTATTGACAAAAGCCAGAGTGCTTAAAAAGCCGAAGTGTTTTTCACTCAAAGGACGGAGTGCTTTTCATTAAAAGGGACGGAGTGCTTTTTACTAACAGGATGGAGTGCTTTTTACTAACAGGACGGAGTGCTTTTTGCTAATCGGACGGAGTGTTTTTCATGAAAATGGACGGAGTGCTTTTTACTAATAGGATGGAGTACTTTTTGCTAACCGGACGGAGTGCCTTTCATGAAAAGGGACGGAGTGATTTTTACTCAAAGGACAGAGTACTTTTAAAAGCCAAAATTTCATAAATTCGGAGTGTTTTTTTTACTAAAAACCGGAGTACTTTTAAAAGTCGAAGCTTATAAATCCGGAGTACTTTTTAATGAAAGCCGGAGTGCTTTTCGGACGGAGTGCCTTTCGGACGGAGTGCTCAAAAAGCCGAAGTGCTTAAGAAGCCGAAGTTCATTTTTCTCAAGGGACGGAGTTCATTAAAAACCGGAGTTCATTTCACATTAAGGTCGGAGTTCATTTTAAGGCTGGTGTTCTTTTTCTAACAAAAGGACGGAATTCTTTTCTTTTTTTTTCTCAAAGGACGGAGTGCTTTTTCTTAGAGGATGGAGCTTATTTTCTCAAAGGCCGGAGCTCTTTTCAATACAAAGCCGGAGTTTATTTTACATTAAGGCCGGAGTTCAAAAATCCGGAGTTCAATTGCAAATGCCGAGTTCATTTAATATGTAGGAAACCGAGTTTAATTTTCACATGGCCAACTTCATTTTATAATGCAGAAGGTGGATATTCAATGCAGGAAGTAGAAACTTTAAAACAGAGTACACGTGCAGTAAAGTATGAACTTTAAAACAGAGTATACTTGCAATATTCTTAAAGCATGAACTTAAAAAGTAGCGTCCGAAGTAACTTACTTGAGAGTTGATTCCTAGATTTTCACCATCTTGAAGCTTTTTTCCCGTCACTCTCTTCCTTCTGCTTGCCTGTGCATCAACCAGTGCAGGGTTTATATAGAGAAAGGGTTTGGTGGAGTAAGTAGGGTAAGTTACTCACTCCCATACTTCTCTTCAGAGAGTAGGTGGAGTAACTACGTCGGTTTACTTACTTCATTTGGTCGCCGCCTAGTTGGATTCTAACAATAAAGTTTATTTTTATTTTTAGTTACCATTAGTTCATTTTAGGCCAACTGCTCAGCCCACTTCGCTGCTGGCCAACCCTTTTTGGGCCGTTTGTGATTCTGAAGGGCCAATCTTTATTCACAAAAGGAAGCCGGGCTTGATTACAAGACTGGACTAGATTTTTATGTATGCAGGCTGGTCAACACATTAATTTCTTTTGGATCTCATAATATGTATAAAATCCTATACAGCAACACCACACACATACAACACATCACAGGATCCCAACTTGCCATAATTCATAACATGTGGTGCCGGCGTCATAATTTCGGGTACGACACCAGTCCAGGAAAGATGCTAACTAGGTAACCGATTATATCCATAAAAGAATGCCTGCAGAAGCTATTACAACCATAAATATACAGCAAAAATTAAACTATACATCCATCATTATTATCACATACATAAATACCCATAAGAATCAAAATAAATTATACAAGTTCTCCGTCCATATAAAATTATATAGCTAAGTCTCATAAAGCTTTTCGATCGATATTAGCTGCCTATCCTACTCCTACTGCCTTCCGAACTCATAAGGCATAATAGCGTATTCATCTAAAAGGAAAGGAGAAGTAAGAGTGAGCTAATAACTTAACAAGTGAATCATATTCAAAAGTAATAGACAATATAAGTAAAGTTAAGTAGAAGAAGGATACATAATCATGAAAGAGATGTATAAACAAGAACATGATCAAATATGTTTTAGAATACAATTTACTTCTCTTTGGGTTATAATTTATGCATAATTGTTCATTTTTGTGGATTAGGGTCAAAAAACCTTACCAACTAATGATACGAGAGAACGATGAAGGATCATGATACCCTATATAATCTAAGGTCGTAAACTCTTATTATCGACCCAGAGGAGAGGCCATCTATATATCATGCCTGTAAACGGGCCGATACACCAAGTTGCATAACGGTATACCTATCATCCGATTATACAGGGCCAATAAAATGCTACCCTAACCTCCCGCAGTTTAGATACAGTCCTCCTCCTTCTATAGTAATATTCTAAGGCTTGCTAGAAGTATTACCTGTTACAATACGCAGCCGAAGTAATTCTCGAGTCTTTACTATAATGCTAGTGGCAGGTCAAGGAGTATTACCTCGATAACATAAATTCGTGGTTCTAATTTTATGACTTCTTATTCGTTTGAGGGAAGGTTCGCCATAATTCATTTATAATATCTCCAACTAGGAAATTAATTCGATCAAATCTCCAATTGTGAATTTTCCTCCGAATACAAATACAATTATTATATTTCCTTCAAACTTAAGTCTTTTTACTAGTTAGTTTCGATGCATGGACATCATAATGTATAGGAAAGATTAGAATCTCTTATCACCATTTGACAATTATCACTTTGGGGGCCACCGGGACATATTTCCTTTATAAATGGAGTACAAACATATAATTTTAGGGTTTATAATTAGACATATACAATTATACATAAATTTCATAACAATTAGATAGGGTAAAAACATGCAAAATTCTCATTTGTCTCGTATGAATAGTGCTAGGGCGGTTTTAGAGCTCCTAGACGTCACGAACGGGTCAATACTTGTGAGATCGGATGTCTTGCCAACGTATGTGCATAATTAGGACATGGTAATTCATAATTTGGGGACAATTAAGTATAAAATTTGAAGGGAATGGGGGAGAACCCAAGCTGGGCACGGGTTAGGGTTTGGCGAAGCCAAACTGAGCAAATCGGAGGGTAAATCGGACAATAAATCATTAATACTTTAGGAAATAATCATGGGTTATATATTTTTTATGATTCGGGTGGGTATCGTAATGATAATACCAGATGGAGAATGAATAAAAGTCGAAAGAGAGGAAAATGAAGGTATGAGTACACTTGCCTCGACTTGATTTACCACTTTTATAACTAGTTTTTGGACATATTCGGACTCGTGGGCTTCGATTCCACCTTCTCTCTCTAGCCCTTCATTCTCTCTCTCTCTATATCAGAAATCGGCCAAAAATGATGCCAAATGAACCCAAGCGCATTTAAATACTCCGATTGACGTCTCGAGAACTAGTCGAGCGGTGGACTACTGAAAATCATGCCTGGGCCCACGCTCAAGCTATCATCGAGCGTGGTGGTTCTATTATTCCCTCCTCGGCCTCGCCTCAGGCATCCCTCGGGCATAGAGGTTCTGTTATTTGCGCCCGATTGGCATCTTGGGCGCTAGTCAGGCGCCAAGCACTATTATCCCACACATGCTTCCGATACTTAACTTTCCACATATTAAGCCTAATTTTAATTGTTATTATTTTAATTATCTCCTAATTATGATATTTTGAAATCAGAACCTCATAAAGAGTATCACCCACTATAATATGCAATCAAGACAATTCTTGAGTCTCCACTGTCATACCAATGGCATGCCAAGGGATATTATCTTTCAAAATATAAATTCATGGTCCTAATTTCATGATTTCTTATTCTTTTTGAGGGAAGATCCACGATACCTCTTTCATAATATCTCTATGCAGGAGAACAAATCAATCATATAACCAATTGTGACATTCTCTCTAAATACTTGCATGATTTTTATCTTTCTTTCGAATTTAAATCTTCTCATGACTTAACTTTTAGGATAAGCATCATATAACATAGGAGAGGAGGAAATTCGTACCACCATGAGCCCAATTTGACTTTAGGGCTTCCGGATAACGATTATCTTCACAATTTCTTAATAGTAATATTTTTTGGGATACACAATTAAGTATAGGCAAATATAAATAACTTGAAGAACAATTAAACAAAGCGAAAACATGTAAAAATACTCATTAGTCTCGGGTAAACAGCGACTGCGTGTGTATTAGGGTTCCTAGATAATCTAAATGGGTCAAAACTTAAAAATCGGACACCAAATTGATAATTACTTACATTCAAGACATAAGTTAATCACAATTTAACCCAAATATGCATGAGAATCAAAATAAATGGGTAATTATAAGTCGGGCGTGGGTTAGGGTTTTGGCGAAGCCAAACCCGAGCAAAACATGGGGAAATTGGTCATCAAATGGTAAATGAATTATACTAGGATCATGGGTTTCACGAAATACATGTTTTGGGTGGGTACCAGAACGCAAATACTCAAAAAAACAAAATAAAATTTAAAAGATATAATAAAAAGGGTATGGGAGCACTTGCTTCAACCCGATCTACTA
Organism: Nepenthes mirabilis; assembly: GCA_025585075.1. Lineage (NCBI taxonomy): Eukaryota > Viridiplantae > Streptophyta > Magnoliopsida > Caryophyllales > Nepenthaceae > Nepenthes > Nepenthes mirabilis. The sequence continues at coordinate 127 of JAODPA010004697.1, read as the reverse complement.
CTTCTCTAACTGACTTGTGCTCGAAATCGAACCCAGGAATCTCATTTTTTTCCTTTCTCTCTCTACCCATGGGCTCTCTCTCTCTCCTCATCTTCTGCCTTCGCCACTTTTGTTTTTCTTTCCCCCG
>JAODPA010004686.1:0-13967 GCA_025585075.1 Nepenthes mirabilis | reverse complement strand
GCGCTGCCACCATATTATGCCTACGCCTATGCGCCTATGCGCGCTCAAGCACAGGCCAGTAGCGAGGCCATGCTTGTCGCTCGCTCGCTTGGCGCTCGAGCGCTCGACGATTATAAACGCCAGACCTGCTTTGTGTTTTCTCATTTCCCATGAGCCAAACCCTTCTGGAGAGAGAAAGGAGGAGATTGAGCTCGGGGAGTCCGAACCCGTCCGAGAGCTAGTTATAAAGGTGATAGCATGCGCCGAGGCAAGTGTTTTCTTACTCACTTCTCGTTCTCTTTTGATATTTTACTTGATTTTATTGGGTATTTTTGTGTCGATACCCGCTATGAATGTTAGAATCATGAAACCCAAGACTAATGACCAAGGAATATGTAGTTAATTGTTTGAATTGTTGTCCGATTCACCGGTCTTGTTCCACCAAAACCCTAACACACATGAAATTGGGGATTTCCCATTTCCCTTCTGCGTATCATGAAATTGACCCCACAATGTGAATCCCACGTCCCAAATGTGTACATATGTTGGCCGTGCGATCGATTTCGCACGTTTCGACCCATTTGCGACGTCTGAACCCTCTAAATGAACCCGGACAGTGTTCATCTGAAAATGAATGGGAAAATTGTATGCTTCGACCTTCATATTATGTTGAATCGAGGCATATGTATCAACCGGATGCCCGATTTCACAAGTATTGGACCATTTGTGGCGTTCGGATACTATAAATGAGGCTTGACACTGTTCACTCGGAATGAAATGGGAAATTTACATGCCTTGCTATCGTTTAATTGTGATGAAAGTGATGTCTAATTGCTTAAATGTAATGTAAGCTCTGAAATTGTGTATCCATGTGCTGGAAGCAAGGGGGAAGAGTCTCGGAGTCTTCTAAGTCGATATTTGGCTAACGAAGGTAAGAAATTCTAAACTCCCTCGTGAACTTGGTTTAAATTACGAAAAGGGATTGAGTCCCACAGGAAGATGAGAACCGAGCAAGTGTACAGGAATCCACAAAGTGCTATGTGATGGAATGATCACCTAGATGGATATATGTGTGGATTTGGTCTCACAGATGGAGACATGTGATGGGAATGTGATTTCCCGGTTTGAGAATGAATATGGCAAATGGTGGATTCCCCTCCAAAGGATTAAGACTAATCTTGAAACTAGGACCATGGATCATAGGGGTAGTACCCTCTAACTTACCATATACATCACGGTGGGAACCTAAGGAATACTCTGGCCGCTCGTGTTGGTGGGTGATGTTAAGGGTACGCTTTAGGATGCTATTGTGAAAGAACGAGGATTGCCCTGATCCCAGGGGGATATGAGGTAATTGAGATGGTCGAGTGCTGCAAGCCTAAAATGTAGCTGATGGCCGAGTGTTGCAGGCCTAAAATGTAGCCGATGGACGAGTGCTGCAGGCCTAAAATGTATCTAATGGTTGAGTGCTGCAAACCTAAAATGTATCCGGCCTTAGAATGTGTGGCAGACACATTCCTTTCCTCGTCCTCTCACATCAATAGCTAGTACGACTTACTAGCCCGGATCCGTAAAGATAACGTAAATGATAAAAATGAATATTGCATAACTGACACAACAAGGTGAATCTAATGATCCTAGATGTCCCCTGTTTCCTTTCATAATTTATGATTGTGAGAATACACATTTCCTCCCCTTCCCATTTATTGTTTTTACTGTTATCTATGATAGTTAGTGATATGATTACATTTGCTGAGTTGTATGGTCACTCTTATTATTTTTCCTTCCAGATGAGAACACTTAGCCGACACCTGATAGCTAGAGCAAGGAGAGGGACTTGCCAAAAGGGATTAGCTGGATGTCGAAGGCTCGAAGATTTGGTCATGTTTTATTGTAATTTAATGTAAACAGCCATTCATGGATGAATGTGGCTTGTTATTACATGATGGTTTTGTTATGCTTCCGCATGTATTGATAATTTAGTTACACTTCCGCATTTATGTTGATATTTTGAACTTTGTTTATTAGATGTCATCTCTCTAGATCTAATACGGTGGATAGGAGTACCGTGTTGGAGCCATGGATTATATTGCAGAATTATGATCCTGTGTGTTGTGTTGTAGGCCAGAATGTTGACTTTTCTGATAGATATGTGTTTGTACAGGTTATTGTTGAGTAGTTTGTATTTTTGGTTTTCGTCGAGTTGCAGATGGGACTTTGTTAAAAATTCTGTAGAATCCGTAACTGTTTATGATGGACCTTGGTTATGTTACCATTGACGGAGGTTATTCCAGAAAATAACCTGGTCTGTCACATAGGCTCTTACTTCGATACCTCCTATAAGTCAAGAACAATCTTCCATTGGAACCTCAATCCCATTGTAAAATTTCTGAGTTAGGGGCACACATGCTTCTATTACGCTACTCTGACTAACCATATACCAGGACACTAAGAATCCTCTTACAACTCATGACTACTGATTCATATAAGACTCCTGGGTTACCTCGCAGTTATGAACCTAAGGAAAAATCCTAAGGACATCGATACAACGAAAGTAGGGTCCAAGATTTTTAAATTACAGTCAATCTAGGTAATGCAATTGAGCAATTACTTAAAAGCCTCTAGCTCAAATAGTTACCCAACTTACTATCTTGTTGGTATACCAACAAGCCAACTCATGCATTCCGGTAGCATCACCTAAATTCACAATAAATGGCTATCCTAGTCTACTAATTCCATAATATCCAAATGGTACCCCTAATTCTTATTGCCCTTAATATCCTCGAAACAAAAATGGTGAGGGTTTCTTATCTCATTATTCCATGACCTTACTACGTAGGAGGCAACCCCCTTCCTAAAACTCAAGGTAGAGCACCCCCTTGCCTAGATATTAGGAGCTACTCGAGGTTTATCCTATAACAACTCTTGTGATGCCCCAAGACATACCCAATTCGATGATTCTTGTCATCCAATTATTGGCAATAACATTCTTATTGACTTATGATACACCTCATAAGCATAACCCCTTTAACAACCTCACTAATCTACACTATCACTTGATCGATCCTTCACAATTGACATCGAAACTCACCATTACTATCCTCAAGCAAATCTATCTGCTTATATTATTGCATGGCCATCTCTTCCTGTGAGACAGCCTCTCAGTCCACATAGTTCATTAGACAATAGCTACCCTTGTAAGGAACACCTATGAATCCTCAAAGTAAGTACCTCAATAACTAACCCTAAACTATGGGTGAGGTATTTCTGGTTATAGGCTTTACATTCTCATAACCAAGGGCAACCACTCATACAAGTCAAGAGATATACAATTGCAGAGCTTTCTTAAAATGATCACATTCTACCGTAACTTACTAGACCGATCAGGGGTCAACCCAAATAATAAGGACAATATCTAATCCTTAATTCATCGAAGGCTACCCTCACATGACCCATTGCGACAGATACTGATAATCTCCAAGCCAAACGCCTCATGACGCTGTAATCTTCGAGAAACATTTATTGGATTATCCTTCCGTGTTCAGCTAGACCCAAGAAAGCAATCCACATTCAAGACATCAATTAATCTTTCTCCAAATAAGCCATCGCTCTAAACTCTAAGGAATCACATTCCTGCTATCAGAGAAACCACATGCCTAACATAACATTTCCCCCAAACTTATATCCCTTTTATAATAGAGCACACGGCTAACTATCTTTCACAATTCATGATACGATCCTTAAATAGGGTTCTCACACCCTATTGACTCTAAAATTTCATTAATGAGGCCATCCCAAAAGCATTGAAGTACCTCACGGTAAAATACTCAGTCGATGCCTTATTAATTCAATACAAGGTCTTCAAAATTTGGTGCTAATCTTAACACAATTCTTTAACAACCATCAATTTAACGATCAGGAGATGATTTGGGCTGATCATTTCTTCTAAGACACATCCTCAAACACTTACATTACCCAAACACCTTGGCAACCCCAAAATGACTCCCAAGTGTGGTCTTATAAGTTAACTAATCTTGGCACAAATCCTAATTAGATGATATGAAAATGAAACAATACTAATTTCGTCGCCACTCAAACAATAATGCCTCATATTCAAACCTTTCCACCCGATTATGAGGTGTCATATCCTCACCATCATAGCTCGCACTAGCATAGCATCTAACTAACCAAATCATCCTCAATATCATATTAAGCCCTGACACCACAGGGTAATTAAATCAGCTTAACCAATCCTATCTATAGACCTGAGAAAGTATTGTAGACCTTGACACAACTAGTATAAGGCCTAGGATCCCTAGATAAACGAATAGGCTTAAGAAACACCAATAAAACATAGATTCTGGATCCCAAAGTAATACATATATCAAAACATCAAGATCTAAAAATTTTATTTCCCGCTATGATAGACAACACTTCTATTCTTCGTGCCATCATCGTGAAGCCTGGATCCATGGTGTTAGGCTCCTTAACTATCCGACCCGTAGAATAAGGGCAATCCCTATTCATGCGGTCGAACTATCCATACTTGAAATATGCTCCCAAAAATCTCACCGAAATAAGATATTCATCGATAAAGCATCCATGAATATATCCGACGATATCCCATTGTCCTCGAGACTTATGACCCTTTTTTAGGTCAACAGCCTGAGGTTGACTTAACCTCCTATCAGACCGAGGTGACATTACCTTATGTTCTTCCAAACATTGGATTACCGCAACATCATCTTAATTCTCAGGATTCACATCTCAGCATCTATAGGATCTGAGTTACTTAAAAGTTTAGACACTTAAACATCTCCAAATCAATTATGAATTGACATCCTAGGACTCATTATACTTGAATTGACTCTAAGTTATCTTAACCTGAAGCCATCGATCCTACCTTATCCATCATACTTGATACATTAATCAAGCATTCCTTCATAGAAAATTACTGACCTGAAGAGTTCAACCTAGAGCCGATCAAACCTAAATTTTGAACCAAAATCGATTAACCTAGGCCTCGAATCAATACCGATTAGTCCAAGCACCAAATCGGCACTAATCAGATTTAAGCCTCAAGGTGTCTCCCTACAACTCGTCTCATCCTCAAGGTCGACCACTACCACGAGTAAACCCTCTTCCAAGAGCCAATACTTATATCCTTCTTAAATAGAAACAACACGAGTTAGGTCGCTCTTAAGACACTAACTAGGACGCATAAGCTAGACAGCCAAACTTATTCTCTAACTCTAACTTAGTTCAATCCTAAGCTAGCCCATGAAGATAACTAGAACTATCCAATCTAACTTAACATGTCCTATGCCTATATCCACTTATTCAATCAATCTTAATCTATCCTAAGCTTTCTCATACGATTTAAATTAAACTTAAGACGTCTCTTTTTCTCTGATACTAACTATGACAGACCGTATTTTTTTGTCAAAAATTCGACAGAGTTTCATCTGTAATATGAACATCCGCTAGTACAAAAACGTATACAATCTCCTGTACATAATAAAATACATCCAATAATCCCAACATTCGATATTATACAATCAACAACACACAAAACCACACAGGATCTAATTGCCACATACAACTCGTGGCTCCAACGCTGTGTATCCAATCACAACATTGGCCAAAGAGAGATGCCACTAGGAACCCGATACAACCACAATCACCTGTAGAAGTATAAATAAATCCAGCACAGTAAAAGCTAAATTATCTAATCATCAGTTATATGTACAATATATATTAAGATTTCAAAAGAAATATAAATATATACAATTTTCCCATGGCATAAATAAAACCGCAATTTATAAGTCTTCGACATGATCTTCAAAATCCAAGCTGAGTCCACTTTTAATCTCTACGTTGTCCCATCGGGTATATCAAACTTGTGTTAAACTGGAGACAAGGAGAAGCAAGGGTAAACTAATAGCTCAGCAAGTGCATCATAAACAAATAATTAACAATATGCATATTCAAATGAAACATGAAATGGGACGGAACCGATATGAGAAGAAACTTGAAGATATGAAATATAAATCTATAAATGTTTTATGATTTTTAATAATCTTTACGGATCAGAGTCAGTAAACCTTACTAATTAAAGGTGCGGAAGAATAAGGAGAGGATCATTATACTCAACCTGATCTAAGGCCGTGAGCTCTTATTATCAACCCAGAGGAGGGGCCATCCACATATAATGCCTATAGACAAGCCGAACACTATGTACCATAGCGGTATATCTATCACCCGGTATATAGGGCCAATAAAACGCTACCCTAACCTCCCACAGTCTAGAGATAGTCCTCGTTCTTCCATAGTAACATCTTAAGGCTTGACAAGTATAAGGTATGGGTATCTAAAATATAGTAAATTTTAGTAATTAAATTGATATAATTAAGTTTAGAATAAGTAAAATTAGAGAAAATTAGGAAACTAACCTTAGTGCAGCAAACAGTAGAGTTGAACTCGCTGCTAGCTCGAGCCCAGTAGAGGGTACCAAAAATAGATTACTCCAGAAGAGCCTACGCATGCCGCTCGCTTGAGCGCAAAAGGAGGCTCCAAAAACAAAATGTTTCGGGCTCGCTATGCGCTCAAGCCACCTAGCCGGCACCATGCGCTATAGCCGTGTGCTCGTCGCGCGCTCACTAGGCACTCGGGCACAAGCGTGATTTTCTGCCAGCGACCCAATTTTATTTTTGTTATAAAAGGGAAGGGGAGATAGAAAACCAAGGCACGCATGGAGAACAGCGAAGGAGGAAAGAGGAGAATGGGACGGAGAAGGATATTTCGGCCATTTTTATCCTATCAGAATAACAATAATGGTAGATCCGGCTATAGTAAGTGTACCTCAAACCTTGTTTTCCATTTTTACAGCTTTTAAATATCTCTGTATTGACATTCATTCTCTAAAACAATCATTCCCTAAGCTTTGTTATGAATATTGCATGTTTCTCATAACTTTCGGATAAATTTCATATTTATGTATATGTATTATAATTTATAGCCTGATTTTGTGATTTGACTCAAGATTTAGGTTCAATTTTCATCTGAAAGCTTCGCATGAAACCCTAGAACAAAAATTAAGGATTTGATGTTTAAAAATCTTGAATCTTGAGATATAAATTTTATTTGGTGATTTGTTAAAGCTTATTAGATGATTTTTACCTCAAACTTTTGTATGTAACTACACTGTTAAATTATTGAGAACTTCTAAAGTTATCTGAAGATTTGATTGTATTTATTTTAATGGCCATTGAGGCATGATGAGCTAAGAACTAAGAAATGAGAACAAGGATACCTTCAATTCAGTAAAGTCAGTAAGAAATCAGACCTAGGACTGTTATTCAATCAGGTAGGGTTCTCCGGCATGCCTTAAAATGTTACGGTAAAACTTGGGGATAACTTTATCCATGGAGTGATACGTGGTCTACCTTTGCTTGGGGCATTAACACTAGAGGGTAGAATCTGAGTCTGACCTTCTTTTGGGAGGTAATATTATTCCGTTAGAAGGAATAGTATTGTTCAGATTCTTGCCTTTGATTATGTGGAGTTAACACAATCTATCCCCGATTATTCACCCCCTTGGTTGGTAGGGTCTACTAGCTCGAGTCCCTTCGGAAACTCAAAGCAATTTAAAAAATAATGTGAAGTTCGATTTGATTTACGATTTTTGATACGTTTGAAGTCTAGGATAAGAAAAGATAAAAGAAACAAGAATAAGATTTTGCTTTCCAATTCATGTTTTCATATTGTTTCATATTTTTCTCATATCTTTCTTATGTCCCTGCTTTATAATTGCACCATGTTCTTTTCCTCTACTGTACATGCATGCTTTTATGGTACCTTGCTGGGCTCCGACTTACCCTGTTTATTTTTACTCCCTCTCCAGATGAGACAGTAGAGGTGCCACCTGATGAGGAAGAATAAGGAAAGGACTTAGTTAAAGAAGCCTTGAGGAATCCTGAAATCTCTTGAAGAACTTTTGGAGTTTGATAGTAGTGAATATAAATAACTAATTTTGTGGATAAAAATTATGTATTTATAGTTATAGCATATTATGTTTTATGTCAAAAAATTGCTTATTTGCTTCCGCAAAATTTTCTTATAGATCTAGTTTCTTTTGCTATTTTATTTCAGATTTGTAGAGGTCCTAAATTGCATCTCTTGTTCGATCTCGATATAGTGGATACGATTGTTGAATTGAAGCCAAGGATAAATATGGTGTCAAAATGATCTTTTATTGTGTTATGAATATATGTTGAAGTCTTTATCTGTATGCCATGTCTAGGTTGTGAAACTTTAAGTTGTTTATACTGGATTTTGTCCACTTTTAGTGGAATTTCTTTCCGATTTTCTACAGAAATTTATATTTTTTTAGGCATTAGTTTTATTTGTTTATTGATAAAGATTATTTGAGAAAAATAATCTATTCCGTCATAGTTGGTATCAGACAAAAGTGATGCCTTGAGATGGATCGATCTTAAAGTGGAAGCATAGGTTTAAGTTAAGTAGGAAGATGATAGTTAGGATTAGATAGGGTGTTTAGGTGTTAATCTTAAGCTAGTCCCAAATTTTATTGAGTTATTGTTAACTCCTTCCTTTAATCTGATTTCTTGAGGTCTATTAATATTGTAATGTTTTTGTTATAGGATATTTAATGGCAAGTAGAAGGGGTAGAAGAAACAATCGTGGAGGTGCTAGTATTCCCCCGGATCATGAGACTGAATACTTGAATTTGTTCGAAAGGATGACAATCATTATAGAATCAACGGAGCAACATCACATGGCTCTGGTTCCTGCACCAGAGCTAACCCTGGTAAATCCCACTCTGACGGCGTATGGTTAGTTCAAGGCAGAGAGAGCGCTTGAATTCTTGGGTGAACCAGACCCGATGAAGGCGGATATTTAGATTCAGAGAATGAAGAAGATTTTTACGGTGACCCAATATTCTAATTATAGAAAGGCCACTTTTGCAGCCTACAAGTTAGAAGGTAAAGCAGATAGCTGGTGGCCGATGAAGAAAAGGACATTGGTAGTGCCCGATGATAATATTACTTGGAAAATATTTGAAGAAACTTTTATGAAAAAATATTTTCCCTCTAGCCTCCAGGATCAAAAGGAGTAAGAATTTATGCGGCTTAGGCAAGAGAATTATACAGTAGCAGAATATGATACAAAGTTTACTAAACTATCCCGATATGCCTCATAAATTGCTGAAGACGAATAGAGGTAAACTAAAATATTTTGGCAAGGATTGAGGGATGATATTAGGAGACAATTGGTGACCCAAAAACTTTAGACTTATTAGGAGATGTTGGCTAGGGCACTGATTTTTTAGAGGGAGTTGGAGACTCAAAAGTTCATTGCTAAGAGGGCGACTAGTCAAACAAGTTATAGTGTGGGATCGAATGTAGGACCATTAGGGCCCTCTAAAAAGGCAAAGACGACTGCAAAAGGGAAGAGTATCACTGAAGTTTAGTCGGTGACTAGTTCTCAGATATCAGTGGCAGATTGTATTCTCAGTAGGAAGAAGCATGTGAGGTTTCCTTGTCACAAGACAACAAGGGCTTGTTTTAGATGGGGATAGCAAGGCCACCTGATTAAATATTGTCCACTGCCCAAGAGGTTGAAAGCAAAGAAGCCAACTGTTTCGACTAAGGCTTTTTGCGGTGATTGTACAAGACGATGAGGCATCCTCGAGCATGGTTGAAGGTACCCTTCTTATTTGCGGAGTTTTAACTTTTATTTTATTTGATTTTGGGTCAACACACTCTTTTATTTCCCCCCAATTTGCATGTCATATTGTATTTGCTCCGAGGATTCTAGATTATTCTTTAGCTGTATCGACACCTACCGAATCGTTGATAATTACTAATGTTATGTATCCAGAGTGTATAGTTGAAGTGAATGGGATGTAATTGATGGTGGATTTCGTATTGTTAGATATGTGTGATTTCGATGTTATTTTGAAAATGGACTAGCTAGCTAAGTCTCATGCTAATATTGATTATTTTCTTAAAAGGGTGTACTTTGATATTCCTAGAGTCGAACCCTTTTTCTTTCAAGATATTAGGAAGAAGGAGATTCATGCATTGATTTCGGCCTTACAAGCTAAGAATTTGATGAAAAGTAGATGTCAGGCTTATCTAGCGTATGCTAGCACCATTGGGAGTCACAGTGTGTCGGCAAAGGACATTCCGATTGTATGTGATTTTAAGGATGTGTTTCCAGAGGAGTTGCCTGGTTTACCCCCTTATTGAGAGATTGAATTTGAGATTAAGGTGATTCCTGGTTCTAGTCTGATTTCTAAAACCCCTTATCATATGGCGTCAGTTGAATTGAAAGAGTTAAAGTTACAATTGCAAGAATTGTTAGACAAAGATTTCATTAGACTGAGTGTATCTCCATTGGGTGCATTGGTTTTGTTTGTAAGGAAGAAGGATGGGTCATTGCAGTTGTGTGTGGATTATCGTGAACTAAACAAAATCATGATTTAGAATAAATATCCTTTACCGTGTATCGATGATTTTTTTGACCAGTTGTAAAGGTCTCGAGTGTTTTCAAAGATTGATCTGAGATTCGGATATCACCAGTTGAGGATAAAGCAGGAGGATGTGACCAAGACAGCTTTTAGGATGAGGTATGGCCACTATGAATTTCTTGTTGTACCATTTGGTCTTACAAATGCTCCTACTGTTTTTATGGATCTGATGAATTGGATGTTTAGACCATATTTGGATAAATTTATGGTGGTATTTATTCATAATATTTGAATATATTCTAAGAGTTATGAGGAGCATGAGATTCACTTGAGGATTGTTCCCTAAGTACTTCATGAGAAGAAGTTATATACTAAACTGAAGAAATGTGAGTTTTGGCTTGATGAGGTGATATTTTTGGGACATGTAATTTTGAATGGTGGCATTGCTGTAGACCCAAAGAAGGTGGAGGCCGTTATTAACTTGAATAGGCCTACATCCAAAACCGAAGTCCAGATTTTTCTTAGCATGGTAGGGTATTACAGGCAATTTGTAGAGAATTTTTTACAGATTGCTATGCCCTTGACTCAGTTGATAAAGAAAGAGGCTAAGTTTAATTGGAATGAGGAATGCGATCAAAGTTTTCAGGAGCTGAAGGATCACCTAACGACTGCTCTTATGCTAACTATTCTGGAGGGATTAGGTAGGTTTGAAGTATATTGTGATGCCTCCAAAGCGAGTTTTGGTTGTGTGTTAATGTAGAATGGCAAGGTAGTTGCTTATGGGTCCAGACAACTAAAGGTGCATAATAAGAACTATCGAACTCATGATCTAGAATTAGCTGCAGTTGTATTTACCCTGAAGATCTGGGGACATTATTTTTATGGAGAGAAATTTCTTTTTTACTTTGACTATAAAAGTTTAAAGTATTTGTTCTCATAAAAGAAGCTCAATATGTGGCAGAGGAGATGGGTTAATTTTCTAAAGGACTATGACCGTAAGATTCAGTATAAGCCTGAAAAAATTAATGTGGTTGTAGATGCATTGAGCCACCGATCAGGCTATGTGGCAAGAATACAGATTAAACAGATGGAAATGTTAGAGTATTTGAAGTTATGTGGTATCCAATGGCACGTTCGAGGTAAATGAATGCTTTTATCATACCTTTAGATTTAACTAGAAGTGATAAATGAGGTTAAGGAAAAGCAGGTAAATGATTCCTTCCTTATGAATATTGTGGGTAATTTAAATAAGGATTCCAGAATTGATTTCAATGTCTAAGCTAATAGAGTATTATAATTTAAAGATTATTTGTGTGTGCCAAATGATAAGGAGTTAAAGGAGAAAATCTTGAAGGAAGCTCACCGATCCTGATATACGATATATCCAGGGATGAATAAAATGTACTAGGATTTGAGGAAAACAATTTGGTGAAGAAATATGAAATGGAATATTATGGCTTATGTGAAGAAATATCTAATGTATCAACAATTGAAAGCTGAAAGGAAACAACTGTGAGGACCCGATCCCGAACACATGATAATTCCTATTTATTTAATTGATATAAAAGTGTTTGAGGTGAATGGACTAAGGAAAAATATGAGAGGAATTCTGTTTAGAAGCAAAATAAGCTCCCTGGGCATTGGTGCCCAAGTAGCACCTGAGGCCCCACCGGGGCCTACTTAACATAATGCATCACTCGAGTGGCGCTTTACAAAATAAGCCCCTTGGGCATCGGCGCCTGGGTAGCTCTTGAGGCGCCACCAGGGCCTATTTAACATAATGCACCGCTCGAGTGGCACTCAAGGTGCCACCCGAGTAGAATTAACAGAATCGAGCGCTCTTCGAGCGCCCAGTTCGTGCTCGAGCAAAGCCAAGGATTTGTACTGGGTGCCAACTCGGTGCTTCAGTATCGTTCGAGCGCGGGTCACGGGCCCAATCACGTGACTCTCTTTCCCTTGTGTTTTAAATGGGAAATTGGAGATTTAGGGCTCATTTCTCTAGCAGCACACGATGGTGAATGAAGGAGAGAAGAGACAAAGGAGAGGGAAGAGAAGAAAAAAAGGAAAAATCTTCCGCTCTGCTCCGATCAGAGTTATGGTCACTATAAACCAAGCTCAGGTAAGTATACCTCAGACACTATTTTCTGTTTTTACTGCTTTTCAGCAACTCTAAAATGTATTTATGCTTTAAATACATGGTTCTGCATATTTATTATAAATAACCCCTGTTTCTCCTGATTAATCGGTCAGATTTTAATTTTACTTGTATATAGTACTGGTTATACATCTGATTTCATAAAAATGCATGTGTTTGGTGTCCGTTTATCAACCAAAAATTTCGGTGAAACCCTAGGTACGAAAATAAAGAGTTTTAATGATTTTTATCCATAACATCTGTTATACAAAAGTTAATATGTACTGAAATAAAGCTCATGGTATAAACTACTTCTAAAAATTTTATACGGACTTATACTGATAAATCACTTTGGACTTCTGAAGCAAAACTGAAGAATCTTAGACTATTACTGTATATTTTGAAACTGGCTGAAGAGTTATTATGAAACTCTGATTGATTTCTGAAACTGAAAAGGATTTTCAATTATGAAATAAGAAGGAAAAATATTTCTTATACTATTATTTAGGACCCATGACTGATATACGGATAGGTTAGGTTCTCCAGCATGCCTTAAAACGTTATGGTTGTAATTGAGGATAATTCTGTCCATGGAGTTATTTGTGGTTCGCCCTTCCGTAAGGTGTCAAACTAGAGGGTAGTTTATTGTTACCGGCCGGCGTACTGTACTGAATCCCAGGAGAAGGGATGTTCCACAAGACGGGACTACTGTTACTGGCTTTGATTGTGTGCAAACACAATCTGTCATCGATTATTCGCCTCCTCCACTAGTAGGGTATACTGGTTGGATCCTTTACTGATAGAAAATTTTTTTTTCTATAATCTATAGAATTGAAACCGATTTCTGTTTTCTGAAGCCTGTCTTATCAACTTAGTATTAATGAAGTATGATTACAATGACTTCTTTCCAAAACTTAAGTGTTTCTATTTCCCAAAAGTTTTATAAATTACTGCTTTATAGCGTTTATACTTCAACATGCATCTGTATCTATTTTACTATATTTTGTTCTGCATAAAAGTTTCACTTCATGACTGCATGTACCTTGCTTGGCCTCAACTCACTGTTCTACTATTTTTCCCTCTTCAGATGAGACTGTAGAGTTATCACCAGACGAGAATGAGTGATCTAAAGCCTAGCTTGAAGACTTTGGAGATCTAAAGTATTTTGAAGTAATCTTGGAGAAATAGTTGGATGTAAAGTGTAATGGCCTAGATCCTAAAACGTAGAAAGTCCCCGACATAGAGTCAAGGAAAATTGAGGGCTATCCGGTCAACGCCAGTTGACCGAAAAATGTGATAAGAATAGTAATTCGGTTAACAAGTGTTGACCGAAAAGCGTGAAGAAAGACGTAATCCGGT
>JAODPA010004664.1:0-39680 GCA_025585075.1 Nepenthes mirabilis | reverse complement strand
TATTAGTCTTTATTCAATCAAAAATTATACTTTGATATTAAAATAACGGAATAGAATTAGCAAACACAAAAGTTAGATACAGCTGATAATAAAATTCGTATGTGAGTAACGTAGATCGACAACTGTATCTACTTTTCATGCAAGAAATGGATGGTAAATAGTAATTTCGATTGCACGGACAACAAGTATATGTCTAATTTATATGGTAAAGATATTGCTAGTGACATCTTTCTACTTCAGTAATCTCCCTTCCCTTCTCTCTTTCTTCATAAACTCAGTTTTTGGAAAAAAGTACGATGATTTGAACTTGGTCCCACATTGTTAATTTATCCCAGTTTCGTCAAGGTTAGGTTTGGGCAACCCAAAATCCAACGAGTCCTTTCGCCGGCTAAAAGTTCCAAATCATCCCTTTTGGGCTGTGGCGTATGACATTTAGCTTCTCCATCCTCTGCAATCCTTATTCTCTGTCTTTCACCTAATTCTCCGCGCCTCTTTTGCCCCCTGTGCAAGAATTCATGATATTGGAAGTTCGCTTTCCCTAATTCAACCCACAATTCAGCTGTAAAATCACCATCGAATGCAGCACACTAGTGTCGATGGTCTAGGGTTTATCCGCAGTTCTTCAAGCTTCACAAACCTATATAATTATTGTACGCAGATCGAATTTTGCTCGTGCCTGTTAATCGCAGCTCATTTCCTTCCTGGTAATTTCAATCCAAATCGAAGCAATTTTGTGGTATGATGTAGCTTATTATGGTTTAATAATTTCAATATGAAGCGCGAGTTAGCTTTTGCATTGATGGCCAAGTCTCAGATTTTGGATTCTGTTGGTCGCACTCGATCGAATAAGATTCTGAGCAATGACTGCAATGGCGTTTCCGATATCAGAGCAAGTAAGAAAGTAAAAAGATCAGTTATCAATGACCCGTTATTAGATTGCTCAGTTGCTCAAATTGAAGACGTTAAGTTTTCTGGTAATGAGTGCAACAGAGACGTTGAGAGTTTGAAGAATCATAGCCCAGGGAGCCTGAAAGAGACTAATGATTCGATAAGCCGCGTAGAAAACACTACAGCGGAGTCCTCAGTAAAGGGGGGAGCGAGGGATGATGTTAAAGAGTCTTTGTTTGTGGAAGCAGCTTCTTTGGAAACTGGAAGGGTCGCTGTGGATAAGAGCCATACGAAAAACTTCTCTCCAAAACAGACCGTGAGGCGGTTCACTCGTTCAGCCTTGAAGCTAAAGGAAGATGCAGTGGGTGTCGTTAAAAAAGAAGAGAATTCGGAAATGAAGGATTCTGAAGGTGTTAGTGGAGATAATGTGGAAGTTGATGAGGGGAAAAATGATGAAGGTACTCTATCGGCAGTGCCAGATAGGAAGTTAGAGCTGAAAATGACTAAAAAGATCACCATGTCTAAGATTCCCCAGACGGTCAAGGAGGTTCTTGAGACTGGTTTGCTTGAGGGGTATCCAGTTTATTATGATCATGGCAAGAAGGTACTTTCAAAAGAACAAATTTACCGTCATTAATTCTTAAACAATGTGTGGAGAAGGTATTTTCAGAAGAACAAATTTACCCTAATTAATTATCTATCAACGTGTGGACTTCCCATGCAAATGTAAATTTTGAATATGTGCTATAGTTATCAACTATGCTGCTGTTAATGTTTTTATCAATAGACAGTTCAAACTATTACTGAAAGTGAAGAATTGGATTGTTGTCTTTTTATTTGCTTGTGGATATATAACATGTCTAAGTTGAAGCGTTCACTGGAAGTGCCCACTCAGGTTTTGGTTTTTCTGAATTTAGGGTCCTGGGCTCCAGGGAACAATTAGAGGCGTTGGAATATTGTGCTCCTGTGGTTTGTGCCAGGGACGCAGAGTGAGTATTTGCCTATTATTTTATTTTTTGTAATTGAAAATTTTGAGAAGAATCAAGGTTAGTGAATTTATTTGTCATTGTTGTTTTCATTTCCCATCATCTTTTAGGTTGTCACCCCTTCTTTATTCGAGATTCATGCTTGTAACTCATACAGACGAGCAGCCCAATACATATGCCTTGAAAATGGAAGGAGTTTTATTGAGGTACTAAACACTTGTAGGCGTTCGAAACTAAGTACATTGGAAGCAACCATTCAAGATGCTATTGGTCCTTTGCCTCAAAAAGAAATGATTGTTTGTCATAGTTGCAAAGGTGAGTGCGCCTCTTCCATCTTGACTCAAATAAGATACGTGGTTGCAGTCAAAGATAATGCAAATTCATTTCACTTCATAGTATTGTCTGCTTAACTTCACGATTTTTGAACTTTCAGAGTCCTTTCTCTCAACCAATTCTCAAAATGCTGATCCATTGTGTAACTCATGCATGAAGTCAAAGTTAACTCTTGCTGCCCCAGTACCTACCAGTTGTGAAAAGAGTGGGTATGCCCTATATAGTGGTTTCTTTTTTCCCTGAGCTGGCTGTTTCAGTTTTCCGGCATGTGGCGTTTGCTCATTTTTCTCACAGTTATTGGTTCTATGCCAGATTCTTATGTCCAAAAATTATAACTCTACCTTTCATAAAGGCTAAGAACTGCGAGGCTAGAGTAGTTTTGACTTTCAATGTAGAAGTAGAACAGCTTGAAGGCATTACAGATAATGGAACCTAACCGGCCAAACCAAACTGAGCTATGCAAATTTGATGAACTTTGGGTTGATTTCCCTTGATCCCTCAAAGTGTTCCTTTGCTGTTGGTGTTGATGGAATCACCAATCAGGATTTCTGGAAGGCAAATGACACTACGTGGAAGTTTCCAAGATTCTGGGTGTCTAAAGATATAGGGGTGGCCATCCTGTCACGTGCAAGTTATGCCATAGTTCTGTTCATATGCGTGCATATATANGGGTGTCTAAAGATATAGGGGTGGCCATCCTGTCACGTGCAAGTTATGCCATAGTTCTGTTCATATGCGTGCATATATATATATATATATATATATATATATATAGATATAGATATATACACCTTTCATACTTTCTGGTTAAGTTGGGTGCCAATTTGGTTCTATGTTCATGCCCTGTAAAAGTGATTGTAAATCGTTTTTTATCATTCAATGTTCATGCCCTTTGTTTATCTTAACACAATGTGAAATGTTTGACCTATATCATGTAACCTTTTTACAATGAACACTATAAACTTGTTCACAATAACAGTCTTTAATCAATGTTGTGTAGCCATCTACTTTTTCTTTTGCCGTAAACTCTTGATAGTGTGTTTTAAAATATTACTAATTGATCAAGATTTGTTCATGAAAATGTTCTCAGATGCAGTTAGCTTCTTTCTTAAATAGGGCAAAAACATGCCTTTCTTGAAGAAATAAAGTGTTGATTGGTCAGTCTTAACAATCCATTTAATTGAATGAATTAGTTCATGGAAAACCACTAATCTGCTATTGCTAAATCAAATACATAATTCCAATAACTTTTGTAAATTGCACATGCATTCTAACTAGTTTCCAATACATATATGCTGATTGTGCAAAGTCAATCTATTAAGAATTGTAAATACTATTGGGTTCGACAGAACATTAAAATTGTTTAGATCTCAACTTGAGATCACTCGAATAAAAGCTAATTCAAAGGCTATTTGTGTGTTGGGCAAACCTTATTCCACTTTTGAACTATTTGGTTAAAAAATTAACTTAAACAATTTAGTACTGTACCTGTTTAAATTTCACATACTCTTTTTTTATAACTCAAATTATTTGAATTGGGCTCGTTACTTAGATTCTATTTCAAAACTAGTTTGTCAGGTTTGACTTGAAAAAAATAAACATAATTTTTGGTTTAGTTAAATAAACAGTCAATTTGAGTGCATTAATTAGCTCAATTAATTATCTAGTTGATATTAATAATTAAAATCTGCCAATATGACGCATAGGAGAATTTTGAATGGATAAAGAGGCTACCTTTATATATAAATTAAGAGATTGGTAAATGCTCAGGAGTTCTTCCAATGCAGTCAAATACATTGGTGGTGGGATTTCCACTTGCCCTTGTGCCATATTCCAATTTTTCTTTTAAACTAACAACCCACGATGTGCCTATGCCTGTTGGAAGCTGGAGGGCCAACCAAGTGTGCACTAACGTGTGGCATCAAGAGTTTGAAATAAGTTTGTAAGCAAGTGCTTTAAGTTGTTATTTTGGCATTGATTGCTAATGATAGAGACCTATCCCAAAGGTTTAGAAGACCTTTGTCCTACATGATCATGGTCAACAATACCAAATACTTTATGCTATTAATTACATTATTCTACATTGAACAGAAACACTTGTATGTAATTACTATCAAATGGGCAACGATTGTGGATGAAGAAATTTGTAGTGTATGAAGTCCCCCACCAAGAGGCTTCTGGACTTTAATTAATTTGCATATTGAATTTTTCCAGACTTTCATTGTGGATTAGTTATACCATTGCTACTGAAAGCTAAGAACTAAGTATATGTACTCACTAATCTGAATTCTGATTGTAAGGAAGTTAAAAGTGTGTAATATTTGCATGACACTAGGGTCAGATCCTAACACCAAGGCTCCAGGCCATTGCCTTTAGTTTGATCCTTACCAGCTCCCTTCCCCTCCTTACCTATGAAAGAAGTGCTCTTCTAAGAATGTGCATAATGTCATGTGTGTTAGCCTTTGGGTTTTACTGCTAATATTCATGCTTATCATAAAAAGTTAATTGGTAATAATAATATAAATGTATCATATATTTTAAGTCCTTTTTTCTGATGACAAATTGTGAAATATCTCTGGGTTTAGTAAGAATACGTACATGCATTTATATATATACATACATATATATGTTTGATCAATCTCTTATTTTCTCTTTGTTGCAGGTTTAGAAATTGCATTTCTATCTCCAATGCAAAATAAATTGATATAAAAATAAATTACAAGACATGATTATAGGACAAAACAATGTTCTACTACTTTGGCAATATGAATCCTTCTTTAAATCCATTCATTTGAAATTTCCTTATCTAGGAAATAAAATATAATTCCATCTTAATTTTAGAGTAGGAGTATAGTTTTTTCTAATCTCAAGGAGGGCAAAATCAAGGTTATTGGAAGCTTCTTCCTCAAGGATAATGTTGGTACAAATCATAGTTACTCAATCTGCTGTGTGTTATGTGTGGCCCATTACGAGGTACACATGGAAATTGCTTTTTTTTAGAAGGGATTATAATTAAGAATTACAATTGGAATGCGATACAGCGGTACACCATATGCGGGTAGCTTTGGTGAATCCGGTAACTGAAGTACAAATTACGCATTATTACCATAAAAAGTTTACAGCTGGCAACCCAAAATCAATAGGCCTTCGGTTTTTGTTCCTTCCCACTGCTCAACCAGTGCTGCTTTTATTTCTCTTTCCCCCCCTTGCACAGGTCCCTTTCATCTCTCCTAAAATCTACTCATTCTTTGAGGCCTCACTCCCCTCGCCTTGTCTAGAGTTGTCTGCATCTATCTCCTCCCTTTCTCTGTGTTGCAATAGATGGTGATGACATTCAATTTAGATTTGATCAGTTAATATCTGTATTGGTCGGCCTTCTATGATATCAACAATCAACACGTGATCAATTGATGATCCAAACAAGATCAAGTCTTTGTATGGTAAGTTGGCATGAAAGTTAGTAGTCTATAAGATTCCTAACAAGATCGAGTCTTTTGACCTGAATGCAAGTTCGATTTATGATCTTGTTTATTCACTGTCTCTGATGCGGTTCTCTTTAAGAATCCTAATAAATTTTCAGAGTGGGATTGTTCCCACAAGGAGGCAATTCTTGCTTCTTAGGTTAATCTGGAATATTATTGGGAAAAAAACCTAATGACGTAACACTGTATTTGGTGCATTTATGAAATTCTTTTTTAGTAGCCCATTGGGTTGTGCGCTTGTGTCTGTCTTAATATACCCAAGTGTTTTTTTTTTTTTGGGGGCTATCTAAATCAGCCTTGATTTTGAAGTCTTCTGAAAGTACTGCTGTTTTAAATTCTTTAGGAGACATCATGGAAAAGTAACGGCAAAGTATTATTAGAAGTTCTTCTTAATCATTCTTTTGATAAATTCATTAAGTACATTATGCTTTCTTTTCAACTGTATTTGATGTGTTAATTAAGTTTTCATTTCAAATGATCAAAATGGAAATAACTATCCCGTTGCTGGATATCCTTTCCTGTAATTGACGTTATTTTCCATCATATCACATACTTTCTGCTTGTTGTATTCAGGTCAGCCAAAGAACTTTTGAGAGAAAATTCGTGTCGGAGTCTTCGGATGGGTAACAGCATAAAAGACAACTATATATTGGTTAGGTGCATTATCCTCTTGATTCCTTTCTATTATTGTAATATTACCATTTGATATTTATGGGTGCTGGGTTAATTAAGTTGTCATTTTTCCGCAAGTTAATTTTTTGTGGCATCTTTATCTTATTAGATGGTTAATTTTGCAGGAATATCATAGATTTGAATGTGTTAGTTTTTGACCTATTGCTATCATGTGCTATCAGTTGCAGTTTAGAAGAAGTAAATAACTTATACTTCATTTAGTTTTTTTTCCCTGTATTTTCACACAACTGTATTTTTAATTACAAAGTCACTGGAACTTCCAAAGTCCCCTGGATGTTGGCAGATATAAAGCTCCTTGTATCCAAACCTTCTAGGAATATGACAGCATATTATGTTTGCTACTTTCGTTTATTCACTCTCAGCCCATCCATAAAGAGTTATGCACAGAACAGTTCTACATGTTGTTGGTGAAGGTGCAGACTCTCATTGGAGCCTAGGCACAAGAATGCAAGTGCAGGCATGATAGAAATGAGGTGCCAACTTATAAAATATGTATATAGGATGTTTTTGTGATGAACTAATAATAGAATAAAAAACATCAAAAACATTTTTGACTATAATCATAAATTCATAGTTTACTTAGCTAGATAAAAGAAGGTAATTAATAATCATAACTCATCACAAATAAAAGTAATTAACAAACTTGAAATATAATTTTCTAAATACTTATAGCAAATACTAATATTCATTATCATCATTAAATAAAAGTTCATCTTCTTCTCTTTTTTAGCTTATAGGCTTGAGTGTTTTCTTAAATTTTTTATGCCTCTTAAAATTAGGATCTTCATTATTTAAAGTTTTTTTTCTTCTCCTTTTTTAGCTTATAGGCTCGAGTGGCTTCTTTAATTTTTTATGCCTTTTTAAGTTAGAATTTTCATTATTTATAAGTTGCAATGGAGTAACCTTATAGATATTGATGTTCAATATTCACACTATCTCTAAATTGTGTGTAATGGTAGCCTAGCCTCACTTATAACAACAGTTTTGGTTACACAACTTTTTGCCGAAAAATCATCCTCCAATGCAAATTTGGTATCCTCATCATATCCTTATCTATTCTTTTAATCATTAACTCGTTACTTTTATTAATCTAAATTTTACAAACACAGAGTTTACCCCAAAAAAATTAAACATAATTTTTTTAAACATATATATATATATTTTACTTTAATTAAAAGTATCAATTGAATATAATGTCTAATTTAAAAAGACGTAATTCAGGAAAAACAAATTTACAAAATTTCGTGAGACACGTACCTTGAGCCTTAGAAAAAGGTGCACACCTCTTGGAATGAGCCTCATGCTCTCACTTAGGTATTTTGAGACAGCAGGCTTACCAAACCTTGAGCCCCGACAGTAGACCTGCCTAGTCGGACATAAGGCATCCCTTTAACAACATAGTTTCTTCTCCATTACATTTTGTTTTCTTTGATCTTTCCTGGCTGGATTGTAATAGATTTGGATTTGAATGATTTAGTGTATAACCAATCATTACTATGTGATCGTTGCAGTTTTGAACAAGCGATAACATGTATAGTCTTTAGTTATTCTTTCTTCATTTTCACAAACTGGTTGTTTTGTAATCTAGGCCGTCAGAAACAGTTGCAGCTCCAAAATCCCCAGGATGTCCTCGGATGAGCAAGTCTTTAGGTCAACAACCTTCTAGGAATTTATTAAAAGAGTATGTATGTTATGTTTGTCATTTCACTCACACGGTCACACCCAAACCTTCAAGATTCAACTATGTACCAAATAATTATTTTTTCTTCCTGATTCTTGTCCTTTACATTTTTTCTTCTTTGTACTGTCTCCCGTAGATTATCATTCATTTATATTTTTGATGTCCTGCTTGCTTCTGATGCGGTTAATTCAGGTCAAGGAAACCCATTTGGAAGCACACTTATTGTAGCAGTCCTTCAGTGGGCAGCTCTTCAAAAAGCAAAATGTTTGGGAAGATTACAAAAAAGTTTGTTCTCGTGCTTTTCTTGTTGATTGTAGTTCCTTGTTCTTTTTGGATTGTATTGTTTAAAGGATTGACTGAGTTCAGATGTCTGAGCAGTCACCAATGATAATTGAGCTTGGCTTGGGCATCAGTGGAGCGATAGTTAACTGTACTGGTGGTCATTATTATCTAGGACACCTCCTTGACTTGTTTTGAAAATTTTGCGTTTTAAGATGCAGGTCTCTTTATATTTTCCAGTTCTTATATGTGTAAATTACCCACATTCCAGTTACTGGTGTGTAGATTACCTCAAAGTTTCTTTATTTGACCCCCCCCCCCCAAATAAAAAAGAAAAAACTAAAAGAAAAAGGGTCAAATGACATTCAAAGAATTGCATATGTGATGTCAAAATATATCAAAGAAAAGCAAATGTGCTTCCAAGCACATTTGTCAGAGACTTAGAATCCTTAAGCCTAGCTCATTTGTCAAGTCCAAGCTGCTTCCAAGCAGCCTTGTTTATTAACAACCCTATCATGCTACTAGTCATTTTGATCTTCACTTGTGAGTAATCTCTTTTAGTGTTTGATGCCCCTTTTCCAGAGATTTGCGTATGCACAAATTGGTCTTTGGAGAAGGTGGATTGCCTGATGGTACTGAACTAGGATACTATGCACGTGGAAAGGTTCTTTACATAATGATCTTGTTTGTCCATTTTTTTCAGTTTTCTTTTGCCAGGCTCATTATTTTCTTCTTATCAGAGATTGCTCGATGGTTACAAGAAGGGGGATGGAATTTTTTGCCTCTGCTGCAATTCTGTTGTATGTGTTCCTCTATTTCTTTGAATTCAATAGTTTGAATGCTCTTGTAGTGTTGGTCTCATTTTTTTAATGTAAAACAGGTCAGCGCTTCCCAGTTTGAGGCACATGCTGGCTGTGCTTCACGGAAAAAGCCGTGAGTTTGTTTGAAGCATGATGCAACATTTTTAGTTTTATCTGTGTTGTTTATTTTTCAATGTGTTCACTTTTTTTTTCTTTTTTTAATGGTTTGGCAGCTATTGCTACATTTATACTTCAAATGGAGTCTCTCTCCATGAATTATCAATTTCCCTAGCCTGTAGGCATTCATTCAAGAACAGTGATGATCTATGCATGATCTGTGCTGATGGTGGAAATCTTGTGATTTGTGATTTATGCCCTAGAGTTTTCCATCCAGGTAAATAGAAGTGGTTCATGTTAATTTTTTTCCTTCAAATACCTATAAACGTTTTAAAGGCAACAGTCCTAGAAATCCCAATAGGGTCAAGATTTGGTTCATACTTGACAAGTTTTGAAATGAGGTGAGCTTGTACCATTCAGAAAATGGGGCCATTTCCAAGTGAAGTTTCATACCTGCATGTATTTTTTCGATGTTGAATGTGGTACGTGTTTCCTTATGCTTTTTGTGTTATGGAAGTAGTCTAACATGATTGCCTAATATTCATCATTGTCAATGTCTGCAGAGTGTGCTTCGCTGACAGGGGTTCCCCGTGGTAAATGGTACTGTCAATATTGCCAAAACATGTTTGAGAGAGAAAAATTTGTGGCACATAATGTCAATGCTGTCGCAGCTGGAAGGGTTTCAGGTGCTGATCCTATTGAGGAGATCAACAAGCGATGCATTAGAATTGTCAAAGATTTCGAAACCGATGTTACTTCATGTATCTTATGCAGGTAGAGCAATATATATATAGATATATATTGTTGCCAAATTTTTGGAAAATTTTTCACCAATCTGTAAGTAAATGATATTAAAAAAGTCAGTGCTGGTGCTTTTAATAGCCAAACCTAAGAAGACAATTGAGAAAAACATAAACAGTGAGATGCATATTTTGAACTGAGTGGTTATGTATGATAGTTTTGTTGTCCTTTCCTCTATCTAATCCCCTCCTTGGAGCAAACAAGATGAATTATCTGGGTCATACAATGGTCATCCCTTTATAAACCTGCTCGGTAAGTTGATGAGAACCTGGATCCGCCCGGAGGAGTGCACAGATCGCAGGCAGATGAGGGGCCTAGATTTAGTGGGCTGGGGGACATTTAGAGTGACAAAGGGACAATAAATTATCCTTCATTAAGATTAATTAGGTAATTATATATTATTAGGATTTAGAAGCTTATATAAGATCATTTCTACGAAGGGAGAAATATCTTTTGGAAGAACTGTGTACAAGAATATTTTGGCAGCTTTGGAACTTGGGACATGTGAAATTATTATCTTCGACGTTCCTATATTCACTGTCAGGATTGCTTGGGTTGATTAGGAGTCAGTCCTGTGATTCTACTTTGGATATTTGGCTAGTTTTCTTCTTTATTAGTATATTCATATTATTCATTTGTGGTGTATTTCTAGAATTCTTTTAGTTTGTGTATTGGGCATGGGATGATTCCATGAAAAGAGGCTGGATACTGAATCCTTGGGTTGATCGTTTATCATAAATTCATCTGAATAATTGCCGTGATTTTTTCCTTCTCTGACAAATTTATGGGGAAATAGACCTGACAACATTACACATCATTTATTTGTGTGTGTGATGGACCAGTCAGGGTCTATTTTCAGGGTTGATAAATTTTGTGACAATGTGTTATATCACGAGTCTCTTTTTTTATTGTCTTTAGTGTCCTTAGTTATTATCGTGGGACATGTGGTTCATGAGCCTCATGCCAAAATTTTCTAAAGACACTCATGATGAAAGTTTCCTGATATTAGCAAGAATTTAGCTCATATTGAAAATTTCCAAATGCTGTCTGAGATTGCCTAGAAGCAGTTAGCACAATTTCGGGGAGATATCAGCTTGATCGGAAGACAGTTATCATCCCATTTTTCATTACGCTAAATTGCTTTTGACTGAGAAGTTGCTACTTTGACATGAAAGTTTGTACATTAGAGGGACTCAACTTTTGAAATTGAAAAGAGTAGAAAAATGATTCAATTCCTTTGAGTTAGATAGAGTACTGCATGTGGCTGAGATTTCCAACGCTCATTGAGTGCATTCTTTTGGAGAGCAATCCTTTTAATGATTTTCATATTCCATATTGTCTTTTGGTTGAAATTTACCAATATCTCTCACCCATAGTCACATTTTTTGGTTTACAATCGTATGTATATGTAGAATTTGAGGTGTTGCTTTCAGCTGGAATCGTCTTTGAAAATTCTCAAGTCGGTGAATGAAAATTCCATGAATTCGGAAGGAGTTTGGAATCTTGATTTGAAGGGCTAATCCAGAGATTGGGCTTTTTGGTTTGTGTTATGTCTCAAGGAATGTTGGTTAGGAGTCTAGTGTGTCTCTCTCTATTGTAATGTGAGCTGTATTTCTTGTGTCTATATCTTTTTCTGGTTTGAAAAGTTCAGAAAGTTTTTCTCTTGATTTACTCGGTTCTTAAGTTTTTATTTGACAACAAGATTATGTGTCGTTTTTCTTTCCGCAAGCTTTTAATTATTTTGTTATGGTTGTGGAAACCCGACTCTAGACAACCAATTTTAAAGGGGGTGTTAATCCCCTTTTTTAGGAACCAACTCACCCCGATAACTTAATTTGTTAGGTAAAGTGCTACGGTGGTTCGATATTCTCTGACACCCCTCATGGAAATCCCTGTTCAGTTTGAAACATGAACTACGTATTGGCCCATCTTTACTCTGTGCTGATTGACAATTTTTAAGAAATTGTGGCTCTCAATTTTTAAAGTTTGAATCACTTGGTCAAAGAGGCTCTGATATCATGTCATGGAATCAATCAAAACCAAAAGTATAAGTTATTAGGTGATGGTTTAAGAATATTTGTGTACTCTAGTGTATCTCTGAGTTTTTTCTCCATACATCTTCATCTCTTATTGTTTGTAATTTATTGGGAGCTTGAGTTGCTTAAACATTTATGCTTGCAGAGGTTTTGACTTTTCCAGATCAGGATTTGGCCAACGTACAATTCTTATATGTGACCAGGTGATTGAGTTATTTTCTCGCATGGATATCCGGTGGTCTGGGCTAATGATCTTATGCTATCAAGTGAGTTTCATGTCGTAACTGATCAGTATCTTTTTATTCTGCCAGTGCGAGAAGGAATATCATGTTGGCTGTCTGAGGGAATATAAAATGGCCGATCTTAAGGTATGCAGAAAAGAAGTCCATAATCTTCCTCTTGGCGTGATTAATTATTGGAAAAAAAAAATTCATTCTTGTCCAGTGCAGGACTAACTCTTGTGGGCCAAAATGCTGATGCTACTTGCATAACAGGAATTGCCAAAGGGAAACTGGTTTTGCAGCATCAGTTGTGGGAAGATCCATTGTACTTTGCAGAATCTGTTGGTTCAAGGAGCGGAAAAGCTCCCTGATTCTCTCTTGAATGTCATAAGGAAGAAGCACATTGAAATTTCTCCCGAAAGTATGGCCGATTTAAACATGAGTTGGAGACTCATTAATGGAAAAATTGTGTCCAGTGAAACAAAAATGTTGCTCTCACAAGCTATTGCTATCTTCCATGTAAGTGATTTGGATGCTCCATCAGGTTTTATTTGTTTCTTCATTCATACCGCATGCCATAATTGTCCTTGTTAGTTCTGCACATCATTTAGCTCTTGATGCTAGTGCAAACTCAACTCAGTTTTTAGATTTAGGTTCAGAGTCAATGTCTGTCCTTTCTAATTGAGGGTATGTGCTATTGACCCTGCCCCTGCTGTTTTTTCTCCTCGAGTTTCATGTTTAATTAGCATCTCGTATTTGGATTGGATTATTTCCTTCCTTTACTGTGATAAATGGTGGGATCTTGTGTTTACTTTTGATTACATCTATCAGTCTCTAGCAGAAGTTATGGTTGATGAATGGCATTGCTCACTTTATTTTAGTTTTTTTAACATCTTTTTATCGTAAAGAAAAATTTTGATCAATGTCTAGAAAAAAGATATGATGGAGACCATGGGCACTTTGGTGGCGAAAAGGATCATGTAATAAATGCAACTGTTTTCCCTCTCTAGTGTAAGAATGGGGTTATCAAAAGAACTCTATAAATTCCATACAAATAGTTCATCAAGGGGAAAAAGGGCAGCACAAACACTGACCATATGACTTTCATGGATAAAGTACAGGCACACCTTGAATGGTTCATATGTACTTAAATAATGAAGACATTTGGTCAAACAAAAACCTGCTTAGAAGCAAACGAAAAACTGCTAGAAGTTCACGTCAATACAGTGTAGCCGTAGGAAAATAGGCTGTTTGTAGGGCTAGCTCCGTTGGTTTTTAGGCTGTAGGAAAGAGAAGCATAAGAAAGAGCTAGCTCTGTTTTTTAGGCCTTAGGAAAAAAAGCGTAAGAAAGAGCTAGCCTGTGGTCTTAAGAGCAACAAAAGATTAAAATGGATTGTTTTTAAAAACTGAATAGTAGAAGAGTGTTATAGTAGGATCATAATTCTTTGGAACTAAAGATATGTTTATGGACTTCTTAGTGGTAGTACTGGAATGAATTTCTTCCCTTTTTATAATTTTAAGAAATGTTATATGTCAGATGCCAGCAGAAGGCATTGCCTCTTAGAATACCTCTGCATTGACTATATCAACTTTTGGAATCAATCAAACTCAAACATGTAAATCCAAACTCGATAAAATTCTTGAGAAGTAGGCATCGATCCCCTTTACCCAAGAAAAGACAACTCTACCCATCTTCCCTTCAACATGCAAGTTTCTGGTCCTTCTACCCGAAATCTATTTGGCATTTTCCTTCAGAAGAGCCCAGCCCTTGGCTTGGAGGTTTGAACCACCCACATATTGTCTTTAATCTTCCTATTAAGAAGCTGTTCCCAATTATTGAATCATCCTTGATCCAATCAGCTTGGTCAAGTCTGACCAAACAATTTGAAGAATGTGTCGTATGCCACATAAGCTGAGCAGAATACCTGTTCAGCAGGTCAGCGTTGATTTAGAAGAACTTATGTTTGTTGGTATACCTCTGGTCTGAGCTATGCACATTTAACACTGAATGCTCAACAGGATTGGATGAGTTGTAAACATTCATGGTTGATTCTCTTCCCAAAGAATTCTGTGTAAGTTGTTTTGAGTGCCTCTATTAAGGTTTTTCATTCTCATAAAATAAATAATACTTCCCCTAATTACATTAAATTATATCCTCTACTTTATTAATTTATCTCTTAATTACGATCAATTAGCCTTAATTATAATCAATGAGAATAATCCTAATAAAGAAAAATATATACAATTTTGTTAATCAATACTGCTAACGTATTCTACTAACATCCCATCTTAAATTGATGCTAGCTGAACAAAAATCATCAATTTGTCAACTATGAATTTATATCGATGGTGCGAGAGAGATTTAGTAAAAACGTCTGCTGTTTGAAGATGGGTACATGAGGAAGAGTGATCACATGTTGATTAAGTGTTGTATGGATATATTGACAATCGATCACAATATGTTTTGTGCGTTCATGAAAGGTGGGATTTGTGGCAATCTGATAGTACTAGTGTTATTAGTATGAAAGACGGTTTAAGTTGGGAAATGCTAATTTCCCATAATAGGCTCTATAACCAACAATTATCGAACCAGCTAAAGGCATAGCACGGTACTGTGACATGGTTGAAAATTTTGATACTTGAGCTTTCTTTTTATTCTTCTAATAAATGAGAGTATTACTAATAAACATTTATTAGCCAGTAGTAAAACGACAAGTGTCTATACAACTCGCACAATCAGCATCACTAAATTCCTATAAATAAAGGAAATTCTTAGTTGGAAAAAATAGTCACCGACTTGAAGTAAACATTAGGTAACAAATTAGCCATTTTATTGCTGCAAAATGTGAGTGTCGAGATGCTTATATAAACTAACTCACTTATTAGATTGCAAAAAAGATATCAGATCGAGTAATTGTTAAGTAATTTTGAACTTCCTATCATCGTTGGTTCATAGATGGATCAGGTTATAAGTCTCATTCCTCCTATCAGAATTTCAAATTAACCTCCATAGATGTAAGGATGGAGTTTCCAACTTAAAAACCGACCCACATAATAAGTCATGTGTACACTTGCGTTGCTACAAAAGATTGCCAGTAAGAGTATGTTGTAGCTCAAGACTAAGAACATATTGTAACAAATCAAGATCTTTTATTTGAAACGAAGTCTGAAGGTGATGTTACAGTTGCTCAATTAGCTGATGGTCAAATCCAATTATAATAATATTATTCACATAGACGAAAAGTGTAACAATTTCAGTAGAGGTCTTGCGGAGAAAAATAGAAGAATCATATTGACTCTAATTAAAGTCAAACTCAAGAATACATATATGAAAATTGTCAAACCAAGCTCATAGTGTGTACTTTAAATTATATAAAGAACGGTTTAACTTATACACTTTAGAGGAATAATAAATAAATATGCTAGAGGTGGAGTTTTGTAAATTTCTTCCTTTAAACCCATGTATAAGAATGCATTCTTTATATCTATTTATCGAAGTGGCCATCCTCTTGAAGTAACAATGGCCACAATATTATGTACAATAATCATTTTGGCCACTGGTGTAAAGGTTTCTTCATCATTAAAACCACATTCCTAGTGATTACCAAGTGCCATTAAGCGAGCGTTATATCTGTTGATAGAGCCATCAGGCCGTAATTTAATTATATATACCTATTTACATCCAATAGGCTTGATTCCAAAGGGATACCGTATGATATTCCAAGTATGATTGTCTTAAAGATTTTAAAGCTCACCTTACATAGTTTGTTGCCAACAATTTTGAGAAGATGCCTAAAAGTAAGATAATGTTTTAAGCATAGTATCTAAAGTTGCCGGATAAGTTGTATGAGAGAAACCATCTATCAAGAGAACGAGTAATTCGGGTGGATCATCAAAGTTGAAGTGCAGCGGAGTCAGATTTCGATTCTAAATCGAGAAGAGGTTGTGGTTAATGTCTCTGATATACAAGGTTGGGTTTAAATCGGTGATTTGAATATGGCTGGTCATTAAAAGTCGAAAGAATGGGAAAAGTAGATTCGTGTATGATACGAGACTACAAGTAAGATGAGTTTTCAAAATAGACAACATGGCAGAAAATGCGAATTTTTTTAGCAGCGGCATCAAAACAAACAAGCCCTTTGTATGTACTGTTATATCCAAGAAATAAGCACTTCGCAACTTGAGGTGCAAGTGTGTGACATTCAGCTAGAGGTAAATGGACAAAATAGGCACATCCAAATGTATGCAGAGAATAATAGTCGATTGAAATTCCAGATAAAAGATAGTATGGGGAATCATAATGCATGATCATGAGGGTAAGTGATTAATTAGATAAACAATTATAGATAAATCTTTTACCCAGACTTTGGGTGTTAGAGATGATTCAATTAACAAGATACAAGCAATATTTGAAAGATGATGGATTTTATGTTTGATGACCCCTTTTTGTTAGAAAGTGTAGGGACAAGAACATTAAGATAGAATACTCTTTGTAGTTAGATAATTTTAGAAAGCTTTGGACATATATTTTTTCTCTGAGTTTGAATATAATATTTTAATGTGTCAAAAATTGAATTTCGATGTAAGCAACAAGGATTTGAAATACAAAAAAAATACTTCATTTTTAGAGTAAAGAAAATATGCCTAAATGAAGTAGCTATAATTACCAATGAATGTTTTAAAGTACGTGTAATTAGTAAGAGAAACAACCGGACTCATATCCCATACATTGGTATGAATAATATCAAAACTTGTAGACACGCAGCTACCATGCAAAGGAAAAGGTAAAATTTTACTTTTATCAAGTTTACAATAGGTATATTCGCTTGGTATAGAAAGAAATGAATCATTATTGTCTCAATGGTCATGTCTTATGAGATAATTCAAAGTGTTAGAATTAGATGTCCTAATCTTTTATACTATACATTACTATTATTAGTGACAATATTACAAGCAAAAGAAACGATAGTAGGAATAGAAAATTGGAGAGGAAATAAATGTCTCACTTTAAGACCCTTTGTGATTATCTTTCCTGACGCTTGATCTTGTATAAGACAATTATTACGATCAAAGTGAATCTCATAATTATTATCAACCAATTGTTTAACAGAAATTAAACTCGTTGATAATTCTGAAGATACAAAAATACTATCGAGAATGGATCTCAGATTTCCAACAACAATGATGGGAAGAGAATTGTTATTAGTACTTGAATATATTGCTCACCCTCATACTTACTAATATTATGTAAAATATTTATATTACTTTCATATGATTCGACATTATTAAACCAACTAACCAAGAAAAAGTAAGCAATTTTCACTTACTTTGTAGTTTGAGAGTAGAGGAAGCAAAGAGTATTATTTGTTGTACTATCTCAGAAGTGACAGAAGGTAAGGTAAAGTAATAGTATATGTTTTGAACTGAAAGGGCCAACACACTCACTGAGGTCGAGTGGACTTCGATGTGAAAAGCCCGAGTCTATCTATTTTAAGATTAGACGTCACAATTTTTAATAATGTGCCCTTCCTTTTCACATTTTCCTTACCTTTGAGTAACATATGCCAAGTTAATCAACTTGGAAGATGTTTCTTGTGTCATGCTCATCTGAGTAACCATGCGTTACTCTTCTTGAAGAAATTATCCTTAGTAGCTATTAAGAAGTAGAACATGATTGCGATTAAGAATACTAGCTCAAGTATGTTCAAGTCTAGGTTTTAGTTTTATAAATTAACCTCTTAGGCTTTTTGCATAAATCTCTTGCAATGCTACATCCTTATTCGGATCTTTAGAATGAATAATCCTATCATATTTGTTCCATAGATTAAGGAATCTAGTATAGAATTATTCTATAAAAAGATTGCCTTGTTAGAAGTTAGTAATTTCTAATTTCAATTAAAATTTTAAAGTATTATTTTCTTGATTATAGATTTTCTTAGTAGTTATGAAGCATTGAAGATTCTTTACTATATATGGTTCAATAGATCCCATAAACTATGACACAATACAAGCATTCGTGCTATCTCATTGATTAAGTTCCTTTATTTTGATGGAGGGTGTAGATGAGACATCTAATTGACTCTAAAGTTCTTTTCTATTTGCAAACACTTTAAATTGAAATTATTAGGTAGAATAAATTTTCCTATTAAAATGAGCAATGGAATTTCTTCTGATGTTATAGTGGAAAGAGGATATTAATCACTTTAAATAAATGTATTACTTAAACCGGCATCCACAACAAGAGAAATAACCATGTGAGAGAAATGAGTAACACAATCATCCATAATGCTTAGAGAAATAAGGATTGCATACCTATTTAGCTAATGCCATAAACATCAGACCGGTAGCAATTGTAGGCTCAATTGTATTCAGAATCCATGCACGAAAGATTTGAACCAAGAGCTGCCGTGGCTTCCTCCAAATTGATCAAAACTAATACACATGCAAGAGAAGTCACTAGATGAGTCGATTGAGGCTTATTTGACAAACAAACGAATCCCATGATAAATTTATACTTCAAATTGAGGCTACCAAAGATTCAAGATAACTCTAAGAATTGGATTAGGACATTAATCAAACAATCCAAGATAATCGAAGAAGAGTAAATCGATCAAAGTATTTCCTTGGTGAAGGCGATATGGAGAAGAATCCAAAATTGAGTAGAATTAGTCAAGTATTCGATAAATTCTTTGGAAAAGGTAATGATAATACTGAAAGTCAAGCCACGACAATGAGGAAATATTGCAGCCCTTGAAGCAACCAAGATTGAGAATGTGAGAACAAGTGCCAACAAGCATGAGCCTAAGAACAGAAAGTGCCAACATCCATGAACCACTAGAAAAGGCCAAAATCAGTAGTCTTTCGATTGTTGATCGAGAATGAGATTAACTAAAGGAAAACTACAGCCAAGAAGTCTGCATAGGGTAACCAAGAATGAATTTCGAATTTTGGCATTTTGGCTTTAATACCGTGTAATTTGTTCTGAATGCCTTTATTAAGGTTTTTTTTTTTTTTTGATAAATAGATAATACTTTCCCTAATTATATTAAATTACAATAATCTATTTTCCTTATTTATCTCTNATTTTCCTTATTTATCTCTTAATTATAATTAATTTTAATTACAATCAATTCGAATAATCCTAATAAAGAAAAATATATACAATTTTGGTTATTAATGCTACTGACATATTTTGCTAACAATATGCACCACTTTACCAGAGCATTGTGATCCTATGAATAGGAATCAAAATTTTAAAGCAATTAAACTCTCTTTTTTGAAGCTGAAATTTGTAGAATGAGCTCTGCTGTCTGTTATTTCAACATTCGTTGCCTCTTGTTGGTCTGTGTTAAGTGATTGATGTGTAGAATAAAATTGGCTTCTTTATGCCGGTTGTCATTGTTTTCAGTGCTTGTGCTCAAAGTCTCTCAAATAGTGTCCTCAAGATTGGTATTGGATGAGCCGTACCTTGTTCTAATTTAGTTTGATTTCTCACTAATGCTTATGCCTCTAGGATGGCTTCTCTCCTATAATCGATGGAAAGAATGGGCATGACCTCATCCCCGCTATGGTTTATGGGTAGGACCCACTTATATTCTTGACTCTCAAGCTTTGTGTTTCTTGCATGATATAACCATTTCATTTGTCTGCTATTACTCAGTGTTTCTCTGTCTCTCATGTAGGAATCTAAAGGACCAAGAATATAAGGGGATGTATTGTGCTGTATTGACAGTCAAGTAAACTTCTTGCTTTAAGATTTAAGTTACACTTTGTTAAATTGTTTACTTATAATCAGTGGTGTTTTCTTGCCAAATGTGCAGCTCTCAGGTTGTATCTGCTGCAGTTTTTCGAGTATTTGGCCGGGAAATTGCAGAACTCCCCTTGGTTGCAACAATTAACGGTAGCCATGGCAAGGTGAGGCTAATCATTTGCAAACTACAGATTATATGTTTCTATTTGATTTGATGGGATGGCAAAGAAAAAAAGATCATCCTTCAAATTTATCATTTGCAAGCATCAGATTCTATGTATGCCATTGAACAGAGCCACACAAGCAGATGAAATTAGAATCCTCATGATGTAAGAATCCTCGTAAGGCAGGTGCAACAAGTGTTAGGAGACTACAATATTTATTCCATTAGCTCTTTGTAGCAATTTTCTTGGAATTTTGTGAAGTCCATACGAGTTGGTGCTGTAGAATTTGGTTATTTTAAAATTAATCTGTGGGTGTCTGATCCTCACTGGTGTGGGTTACCGGGCTTCTTGGAATATTGATATTCCACTACTTGTATAGGGCTACTTCCAAACTTTATTTGCCTGCATCGAGCGACTCTTTGCTATTCTGGAAGTAAAGAACATTGTTCTCCCAGCTGCTGAAGAAGCAAAGGCCATTTGGACGGATAGATTTGGTTTTAAGAAGATGACTCCGGACGAGGTTTTTTCCTTTTTGTCCTGCAATTACCAGAACATACTCTTTATTTTGCAGTTTCACCCCCAGACATTTTTAAGTGAGAATGTGCGAACTGTGCTGCAGGTCTGTAGCTGCCGGAAGACTTGCTGGTCCATGGTCTCCTTCCAAGGGACAGTTATGCTGCGGAAACCTGTTCCCCCATGTCGAACAATCAATTCAAATTGAAAGCTGCATACGTGGCACACTGACACTTGTGGAGCCATCAAACAATATAGAGGCAGCATTTGGTTGCTACATTGGGGGAAGATTAGTGACTGGGATTTTGCTTATTAGATGGAACATGGTTGAAGGATGTGATAATTTTGGGACTGCTGGCCATTTTTGCAACCTATATCCTTCTGGCTTTTCCAATGCGGAGGTGATGGTGTAGATATTTATAACGATATTCATTGCTTTTTGGATATTGGTATGTACTTGTCTGGTTATTTTGGGGTCTTAAAAGAATCGAGAAATAGTACACAAGTGATGCTAAAAGGGGTTTCGCTTGGCAACTGAATGGATGTCTCTACTTAACCAGTACCCGTCTAATCTTTAGTTTGTTAGCTAAACGAGCTGAAAGCAGACGTGGAGGTGGTCACTTGTGAAACTTAACAAGCAGAGCTCAAACAAGTACGAGTGAGTGATCATCAAATGAGTTCGAGTCATTGGGCTCATTTATCAGCCCCAAACTCGTTATTTGTTTCTGAAAATTAGTGATAGGCTAGTGATTGACATCTGTTGTCTTGAATCCGATAATCAGCTCATGCACCTCTTTCCGATTGTTTGTTTGTTTGTTTTTTTTTTAATCGGGGCATTGAATGTTGGAATCTCTTTGTTGGTTGTCTCTAAATTTGAAGCGTAAGATGCTTCGTTGCTAGTAGAATTTCATTCTATTGTGGAGCAGTTTAGTGGGTACTAATCTCTGATCTTTCCTACACTCTCGTAAGGGTTGTCATTTCGTGTTGGCGTATTGTGTTGAGATCTGGGTATAATAGAATATATAACAACATGATTACCTTGTTTAATAACTTGTGGACCCGTTATTGAGAGAAATTCATTTAATACAAGTCCAAATCTTCTTATTTTGTGCCGCGTACATTCTGCATTATTGTATAGTATGGCCCGGCCGCTGATCCTGGATTCACTGTGGACAGCTAAGAAGCTGCGGCCGTAAGTCAGGACTATATTGGATACTAGTCAATTTTGTTCACTGCAGACAGCTAAGAAGCTGCGGTCGTAAGTCAGGACTATATTGGATACTAGTCAATTTTGTTCCGTGTTAGTTGCACATAACTGAAATCACTTAGCCAATTCATTTAGTTAACTTCACTCTGAAAGTGGGTGAAGTAGGGTTGTGATTGGCTATGCGGGAAACCTAACGCCGCTGTGATCTTTCATCGGCCATATGGGTTTGTACAGATCTCCTTCGTGCAACGAAGCAGGCAAACGTGAGTGCTATTGTGCAATGGGAAGTGATAAATGTCGAGGGTTAAGTCGTTGGGCTGAAACTCCAATCCATTTCACTTCACTGTTTTGCGGACAGATATGCTCCTGCACACTTCAAAGAGTGCAAAAAGGGGGTAATAATGCACACGGATTCCATATCACAGTGTGCAGAGAATGTCATAAGAGCAGAGTCTAATCTCTATACAATAGAAAGACTGTTGTTATGGATCTAATATGTGGCCCTTGGGTTCTGCTGTAGCAATCTTATCGTTATGTCAAAGATTACCTTACAGACGTTGAAAATAATTTCTTCGAAGATGTATCATATACAAAAATTAATGTGGAGGTAAATAGCTTTTAGGGGTCTTTTAATCATGGCAAAGGGAGATTTTTAGGAATTTTTTGTTGATCTCTTGTCAGGGATGCATGTCAATGGCGTCCTCCTCAAGTGGCCTTGGGCGGTAGTATATGTATCTCTGTTAGCCTGCCTTCTAAGCTAAATGATGAAGTGGTGAACTGAATAGCCGACAGGAGGTTGGTTGATCTCCTCTCAGAATTCATGATTACATTTTCAAAGAGAATGAATGAATGAATGCTCCTCTCTCTCTCTCTCTCTAAATTTTTGAACAAGTCAACTTGTACCTGTCAGACGCCCACACATCCAGCACTCGTTTTTGCTTTCATCATAGCCAAAATCCCCCATATTGGATCTTCCACTCTCTAGTTTTTTAAGTGTATGCGGAAGAAAAAAAAAATCATCTAACTAAATATAATATAAATAAGTTTTATAGTTATACTTATCTCTTACGTATTACTCGGGCAAAATGAAAGAAAGAAAAAAAAAAAAACTTGGCATTTTTTTTTATTTTTATATAACTATCTTAATTCTAACAATAAGAAATAATTTTCTTATCTTTTCTTTTTTCTGAAATTTCACGGCCAAGTGATTTAGAATTCAAATGTTATGTAGTTCCTCATTATTAATGCTTAGTTTAGCATAATATAAAAAGTAGTATTTAGAAACAAAAATAATGAAACAAGATATTTATGCTCAGTTTAATCTACACTTGTAATAGACTCCGTAATTCTATTTTTTTCTTTCTCTGCTTTTTTTCTCTACTCCTTTTTATGCCAACGTCTCTCATTTTTAAAGGACAATTTGTTACATAAAACTTTAACTACGTGTGAGGTTTAAAAAAAGGTTGGCCACTTCGGGTCCAATTCACACAATCTGGTATTACATTAATAAGAGATCGTTTCTAATGTTTGAACCTATAACTACTGGTATTCCTTTTCATCTACCCCTCTTTTTTATTATTCAATGTTAATTTAATCCTACAAGATGCAATCATCCCCACACTTCCACACACCCTTACGTTCCTTTTATCCCACGCCAATCACATCACATACAAATCAATGCATCTATAAAATAAGTATCATTAACTTCAAAAAGAGCACTGGCAAAAATACCACCAAACTTGCCTTTGCCATGAAAATCAAAAACACTTCGTTGTTTTGGTTTTATGCCTTAGCCATTGCCATTTTCTCCCTTTTACTTTCCATCTATCTCAACTCCTCAACATCACCCTCTACCTCGAGTCTCATCAACTCTTCCACTGAAATTCTTGAAAGGGCTTTTGAGCAGAGTGGTGTAGCGAATTTCATATACTTGATCAAACATCATCGTCACCACCACCGGAGGAGGCGGAAAATAATATGCAATTGGAGGAAATGGAAGTCTGGACTAACTTCAATCTACGATATTTCCCTCATCTTAACCGTCGATTTGAAAGGTTGTGCGAATTTCAGCAGTGTCCAGAAAGCAGTGGATGCAGCCCCAGATTTTAGCCCTTCTAGGATCCTCATCATTCTTGATTATGGTACTTACAGGTTATCTTCTATGCTATCAAAAACTTTACAATACATAGTACATTATATATAATACATTATATTTGATCCAAGGAAATGGCATTTTTATAATCAGTTTGGTAGTTCGGGGAAAGAATCTAACATAAAAGAGATGGCCTGGTAAACATTGTGTTTCACTGTGAAAGATTTCAGGAGGATCAAATCTATACATCTTATCTTACGTTGTATTGAGGTTGTTTTTATGACATCTATATTACAATAAAACAACATTACTATTACCATAATATTCATCAAGGAGAACAATATGATAGCAAAAAAGAAAATATAGCAGATGGGACTGCCACATTAATAATGCACAAACACCAAAACTCACCAATATATGGCATCCTTTGATCATAATTTTACATTTTCATTGTGATCATCCACGAGGTGCATGTGTAGCTGTGTGAAAGACTTGGTGCAAAATCCATGTGACAACTGATGGGAGTTAACACTGGGTTGAACCATCAAGGAGTAAGTTAACACCACATCACTTGTTCGAACATGTGCAACTGCGAGGTTCTCAGTATAAGGTGAAGATCCAAGTCTTCTAGAAGATACAAAAGAACAAATGAACAACCTTAGCTGCACACCAAACGTCCAGACTTCTCGAGCACGTGTAGGTGCAAAACACTTGTAGGCCCTACCAATAAATATTGGACACTACTTAGATCCAAAAGGCCTAAGCTATTAGGCGAAGAATCAATACAAATATATATAGGTCACCAAAACTTCTTCTCAAGCTCAAGTGTGAGACACTTTTTTCAACACAACTAACACATATTTCCAACAACAGTTCTTCTTTACAAAGAATTCTCAGCATTCAATCATCTTCTTAAAAATCATGTGTGCTGAGTGAGGTGAGATGTGTATATGTACATATATCGTGGCAGGGAAAAGGTGGTGGTGAATGGCAACAAGAGCAATTTGATATTACAAGGCCAAGGATATCATAACACTGCCATAGCATGGAATGACACTGCAAATTCTACTGGAGGGACAGCCTCCAGCTCCTCTGTTTCCATCTTTGGACCAAATTTCATAGCTTATAACATAAGCTTTCAGGTAATATGCATTAACTATAATAAAGTTAAAAATTTGTGCTTTTTCCCTTCTTTTACTATTGAAGCTTGGATTATTAGACAAATTAACAATCTGTAGTGCTTGGAAAAAGAATACAGCTCCTCAACCATCTCCAGGAGATGTGGGAGGTCAAGCAGTGGCACTGAGAATTGCAAGCGACAGAGCTGCATTTTATGGCTGTGGATTTTATGGAGCTCAGGACACTCTTAATGATGACCGAGGAAGACATTATTTTAGGGAGTGTTTCATTCAGGGATCCATTGATTTCATTTTTGGAGAAGCTAGATCACTTTATGAGGTAATTCAACTCCATATTCAAAGGGCTTTACAGGGATCCTCTGAAGGGAAAAGCAGTTAAGTTTTCTAGACCACTTATCAAGTTTTGTCTGGTGCTTTCTTTGTGTCCATCCAGAGGTATTGTGCATGAACCATGGAAGGGTTGGACTATTTTAGGCCTATTTTACACAACCTTATCTTATACCATACAAAAAACTGTTTCCACACCTTGAATCCTGCGACCATAAGATCATATGACGACAACTCTGCAGATGCAGACCTTCCTCTTTCAAAATAAACTACCACCTGCAACCTTCCCCTGTGTAACTATGTTTATATCTAGCAGCGCAGCTAAGAACTATATGCAGCAGTACTCAACTGTCTCAACCTATATATATACATTATATATATAATTTTTTAATTGCAGGGCTGCACGATTAATTCAATAGCGCAGGAACCTTCAAATGGAGCGAGTGGATCAATCACAGCTCATGGAAGGCAATCAAAGTTTGAAAAGACAGGATTTTCATTTGTGAATTGCAGCATTGCTGGAAGTGGAAGAGTGTGGCTAGGCCGTGCTTGGGGAGTGTATGCCACTGTGGTGTTTTCCAGAACATATATGTCTGAGGCTGTGGCTTCTGATGGCTGGAATGATTGGAGAGACTCCTCTAGAGATGAGTCCGTGGCTAATCCTCTTCACTATTTATCTTTCCCTCCACCCTCTAATTTTTGTTCCCCTTTTTGGAAGAAACTTCCTTTTTAATCCTACTGGCCCATATCTCTCCAACATGACAACATATCACAATAGTTCTTTTGGATTAGAAAATATTGGCGGTGGGATCTCTTAATACCGACTACATATTAGTGATATTGTAGATATTGACAGATATTCTAATATATGTTTTAAAGTAATTTAGCTACAAGAAGTACTCAACCTCCCACCACAAGGGGAAGCTATATATGCCTACTGAAGTCTTTTGAATCTTTATTGTTGGATTTAAATATTATTATCTAATAAATTAGAAAGAGATTGAAATCCATATATGCACAATACTTAATGATACTAATTTGTAAAAATAAAATGCATGGTAAATAGGCATTTGATGTATATTTGTTTTCATTCATCTTATAGACCATTACATGTTTGACAGGACAGTGTTCTTCGGAGAATATGAATGCATCGGGCCAGGGGCAAACTACACATACCGAGTCTCATATGGCAGGCAACTGAGGGAATATGAAGCTGCCCCATTTCTTGATGTTTCATACATAGATGGCCAAGACTGGCTTCTTCCTTTCCAAAATCTTTCATTGGCTTCTGCTTCTGCTGATACTAACAAGGATTCCTTTACCCGTTCTCTCCCAAGTCTCTGATCTCTCCACCATGACCCGGTTGGGCTTTTTGGATCCTGAAATATCAACAACTTTATCTTATTTTTCCTGCTGTTCCCTGACACACTACATTGGACAATGAAGAATAAAGTAGATCCAACAGAGGAAATCTGCAGATTTGAAACTCACAAACCCCACATAGACATTCATCTATGAACCAGAATATTGTTTTGCCAAGTCTATGAACATGATGGATATTGCAATGAACAAACTGAATAGAAATTAAACCAACTTACTTGTTTGGAGCTTGAGAGCAACGGATCTATTCATGACAAAAGCAAGTTCAAGTCTCTTGGAGAATATTGCTCACTTCCATTATAAAGATCCTTCAACAAAAGCTTCCTGGCACTGCTTCCGATGATTTTGTATTGATTTGCAGCATCAAAATTCTGATTGAAATTACATGGTATGAGAGATGAGTAATCATACTCCATCCTTGATGCAAGACGCGAGCAGTTGATACAGAACACAGTCGGGATAGCTCTTCCATTAGATGACATTGCTCTCCTTTTTCTCGTAATTTTGATAGCCTTTTTAATTTGTCATCTAAGAATAGATCACAGCAGGAACTACACCACCTCAACTGAAGTAGTCACTGGTGATGCGGGCGGTGATCCAACTGGGAATACTTATTTCCTAAACTCTAGTAATAAACAAACCTATTTCTCCTAAGGAATTACATTCACAATTCCAATAAATATTCCTAATAAATAACTATTCTCATCCAAAAATTTCCTACCAAAGGAAAAAACAAGAATCCCAAAAATTAATTTTTTTCACCGAATTCTATGCAGCCATTCTGGATTCAGTAAAAGTTGGAACATCAGAAGTGGCAAACTTTCATACATCAGTGCATTTCAAACTCTGAATGAAAACATAACCTATCAGATTTAAGCAATTAAGCAACGCAGGATTGCTCAAGTTCATCCAAATTATTGAGGTCATCAAGGTGATTGGCCAACGGTCTAGATGAGATTAAATGTCCATTTTTACAAGAGGCCTGTAACCAAGATAATAAGGATAACTACTGTGGAATATCTAAGACATCTTGAAAAATCTTCCAAGAATTAGAGTTCTTTTCTTCAAAGCACCAAATGGGTGGAACAGGAAATCTTATGCACACAGCAATTGTAGATATAAAAATAGATGGCAATCAAACTGCTTATATGTAAACCTAATATATACATATCACTTTTCAACCTGGCCAAACTTTTATTGACATAACAGGAAGCTCAAAATTCTGATATCTACAGATTCAAGACCATATTTATGATGAAAAGATCATTTCCACTAAATCTACATGATGAAAAGGCCATTTGCAACTTCAGGTTTATTGACCCATGACACAGCACAGAATTCCTTTAAGCTAGAGATGTGAGATGTGACATCAAAGAAAGATGGAAGACTACTAAAGCTACGAATAAGGTCAAATTTCAATTGCATTATATTGGTTTCCCGGGGATGCATTTATATCATGCATTTCCAAAATTTATGGCACCTCTAGATATCGCCACCTCAGATAGGGAAACACTATGTTATTTGAACATTTATACATTCAACAATTATCGCTTCATTTGCATTTAGAAAAACAGGTATGAATGCCTCAAAGAAAGGTGGCATATAACAAAAGCTTACTGCACAATCTAACACATCACCCGGTTCATAAAAAAAAGAAAGAAAGAAAAATCAGGAGCCATAAGTTTTGTAACTGTACGGCTTAATTTTTGCCCCATACCTAAAGTTTATTTACAATTTCAGCAGGATAGGGTTTCCAAAACCTTCAACTGATCGTATATTTCCAGTTCAAGAGGTCGGTCAAACACGGAAGCAGACAATCCACATCTTCCGAAATACCAACTGCTATGAAGCAGTGATCTGGGCGAAGGAAGAGGAGTAAGGCGGGGGGGCGGGGGGATTAAAACATGAACAGTATCAGCTGCACCGTTTGAAGAAAAAATAATACTTGAGCAATAGGCAAGCAATGCGAACAGGCAAAAGTTCTAAGGCCAAATACGGGCGACAGATGTGTGTTGAACGAGTGCCTTGCCTGCTAAGACTCTCCTAAGGTACTGCCCCCTAGAAGTCCACGTTGCTGTGGCGCCAACTCACTGCCAGCCTTCATCACCCGACTATTTAGAATCCTACTAAGGTCCTTGCATGATCACCGGATCAGGGGATCTTACTTCTCCCGGATCTTACTTTTTTATCTACCACTATTGAATTATCTTTAATCCAATGGTGGTAATTTAAATATTANGACGAATTACTGTGTCCTTTTATATAAATAAATATAATGAAAAATGCCCATGTTTTGTTAAAAAAATTAGACTAATTTTAAATCCAATCCTATCATCTACTGTGCTCATTATAATTTATTAATATCATATTCTCAAATTTATATAATACATTATATGATGAAGTGAGGCGGTCATATTTTTCTTATATGAATCGTCAGATTAAAATAATCTAACAATTAAAATTTAAATATAAATTAACACCCTCTAAATGATCATTTTTATTAAATCAAATAGAATGTGAGCAGGCAATAACAAAATCCAATGCTAGCGGAAATGGCAATAACTCCAGAAAAAGAGTCACCAATGCAGGATATCGAAGAGGGAGAGGAGCCCGGCATAAGTAATGGGAAATAGCAGCTAAACAGGCAAATCTCAGTCCATCCGGCCCTTCAGGATCCTCTCTGTTATTCCCTTCGGTGTACTGCACCACCAAAAAAAAAAAA
The DNA here is from genome assembly GCA_025585075.1 of Nepenthes mirabilis. Lineage (NCBI taxonomy): Eukaryota > Viridiplantae > Streptophyta > Magnoliopsida > Caryophyllales > Nepenthaceae > Nepenthes > Nepenthes mirabilis. The sequence continues at coordinate 10,069 of JAODPA010004664.1, read as the reverse complement.
AAAAAAAAAAAAAACCACAGTGAAGCAGAATATCTTATAGAGAGTGATGTCGAAAGATAGATTATCAGAATACAATGCCTGCGGAAGGGAGGTGGTGATGGGCAGAAGTAATGGTGAGAGCACAGAGGGTGATCTATGAAACTGAGTAGTTCTGGATTGTATGAAGACAATAAGAGCAAAGTGTTTTAAGTTCTACCCGTATATGAATTAGATTTTACCGTTTCACTCGATTTGGCGTAATATCATCCGAGAGAAATCGACCACAATTAATTCATATTTTTCCTAAGTATTTCATTTAGCATGTATTTTAATTGTCTAAATAACTTTTGATGTCCTTCTCTTATGTGTTATAAGTGCTACGTCTAAGTATTTACGAATATCATTATTCCCCGTCCGTCTTATCATTTTTATAACTCAACTTATCCATACTAAAATTCTAATGTTTGTAATGCTTATTTTTATACGATCATAGTTTTGAGTAGTGGTCATATCATATTGGTCATAGAACATGTCACAGCCAGTATTTAAATCAATGGGGAGGACCGTTTCTTTTGCTTTTCTTCTCTTTTCCCCCCACTATGCCTTAAGGGTGGGGTAAAAAACAGAAAGAATAAGGGATTGAATCTTGCAACTTGTGTCTCACTACTTTTTGCTTTTCCAACGGCAAATATATACAAGTAGGAATTCAAAGTATAAGCTAAAGGGGCTACAGCATAAAGTAAACATTGGCCCACATGTATTGACTTAGGACCCATGAAACCAATATTTTTCGATATTATAACCATATCGCAATATGTTATATCAGCAATGTATCGACTGACATTCGGTTAATATATTAGATATCGGACATATTACCCAGTATATCCGACACCGATAATGACCACGACCGATATTGGTGTTTTCATCCATGGGCTATAGGAACCAAGAGACATGAGCCACTTACACGACAAAGACATGCCCTCCCCAACCGCTCAGACAGTCACGATCAACTGATGACAGTAGTGCCTGGGAAACTGTCTCAAACAATTCTTCAGGCTCCTGAATCACAGGCCCAAATCATGATAAATATTTACCACATCAAATGACTAGCATAATTGTGTACAAAACCAACAAGTTCAAAAAAAAAACCAGTGAACTCCGAAGAAAAGAGAATATAAAAAGAAAGGATGCAAAACCATGCAGTTGGCCAGAAAAATCAATTGAACCATGTGGAGTGATTGGCACTTGGCAAAGGGCATAAATAAAGTCTTTTGTCGTGTAATATATCCACAAAAAATAGTGAGAGAAAGAAAAAAAGTGAGTTGTATAACATAAGTTCTCACACGTTATTCCATGTAGCATATCATCTAAGTGACTTGGCAACAAAGGCCGCATATATTTGTCAGCAAGAAAGAGCATTCCCATATCCAGGAAAGAAAAACCATAGTGAGAATAGAATTTTTCTTCAATATATAGAAACAAAACTAAATAGATGCACTGGTAAGGAGAACTTTTGTTTAATGTTAATCCCAATTGATTAGGGGATTTAAGATTTGAAATTTGATCAGGTATATTAAATGTGCTTTATTGTCTAATCCCTAGGAGTTTCAATTGAATTTATGTCTTGAATTTGAAATTTGAAATTTGAAAGGCTCCAACTTAATAATGTATTAATGAATTCCTTGTATTATGAAATATTATGGAGTACAATACGTTTGAATAAAAATTCTAATTTCTTCACCTCCTTCACTGTCCTATCTTTATTTTTCTTCCATAGTGTATGAGTTATTCCACCACTAACTCATCAACCTTATCATCATGGTTTTTACCAGATCCTTAAAAATGAGGCAAAATCATTCTTCAGTATCCAAATCATTAATGTAACAACAATTTTGAAGCTAAACTAGCTTCTAAACCAGTACCCTTAAACCATGTTACAAATGGAAATCGTATTTGAACAGATTCAAATTTAAACAGAATAACACCATCTCGAAAATCATGCTTATCCAAATAAGAATAAGGCGCAAAAGTATAAAAACATTCCCAATTTTCTCGTTCCTAACTCTATGTTTGATAATTTCCCCTAGAAAAAGGACTGTTAAGTGCAAGGTAGCACTAAACCTATCACAACATAATGTTAGACATGCAAAGTTTCATATATATTACTTGAATGTTTATAATCAAAATGCCGTCCTTACACATGAGTGAACGATCACATATTCCAACCAACATGCATAAAAATGACTTACCTCAAACAAACATGCATAAAATCTGATTTGAAAGTGTTGTGCAAGCATATTTAAAGGTCAAACAATACTTATACTATACCAGCAGATATGATACATGATAAGAACACATCATATTCTTATTAGAATAGCAGGAACTAGAAAATTATTTAACCAACCATCTCCGGCTTGAACATTGCTTCACAGGCACCATATAAAGACTCCGATGCAGTCCCTGCAACAACAAAATCTTTTGCCAGCTCCCTGTGTTTTGGAAGAGGGAACATCAAATGGGGTTAGTATTATAATCATTGAGGCAATGAGAAAAATGAAAATAAAATCATCACAATTGCCTTAACCAGCATTGAAATCACAATGGCTATCAAAGAGACACAAAGATTGGATATTAACCCTGATGTTTTGTGTGTGTGTCCAGGGGGGGAGGCTAGGAGTAGAGAGTGACCAAGACTATTCCAACGCCTTACCTAGTGCAAATCCAAAAAATAAAAGAAAAAAAGGAGATAAAATAAGTTATTGGCATGCACTTTTGTCTTAAAATGCAGGCCTCTATTACTCACACTTGCTGAACACCATGGCCAATTACCCTTTAAAATGTCTACAACCATGCAGCTTTATTCACATGGGAATTTTTGAAAAATTTTACCACTGTATAACAGCAAGGTCAACAGAAAGCAGCGGAGAAAAGCCGGTTACAAAATGATTTCCACTTGGCATCTCTATTCCTACATAAATCAATTCATTGGATCTTCCCATAAGCATAAAGCAAACACAAAATGATGGTATTGGAAATGACATAGAACCATGGATGAAGATATCGTCGATATATAGGAATCAGTAACCCATATATGATATTTCTAATACCGTTGTTGGGTACAGCCCAAGGCGGACCAGCCCCGTGCAAACTTGGATCGAGGGCCAAGCTCCAGTGGCCCCATCGGAGAAGCAACAAAGCCAATCTAGACAATCGAATAATATCTCCCAAAAGGCATTAACCGAAAGGCTTAATTCGAACGGTCGGTTACCAAAAATTGAAGGATAATCATGAGCCAATTAATGACACAATCCAAAAAACAGTCGAAACAATATCACTATTAAGAAGCAAGCGGTTTCCTTATTAAATTGTGATGGCAGTTACACACCAAAAGTAATGCCTCTCAATAGCTATTCTAAAATAGCTCTAGACATGTGCAACGATTTCAAATGATAACCGGCTGAACAGGACCTCTGGCTATAAATATAACTTCTCCCAAACAAAAAGGGAAGGAAAAAGAGAAAAAAGACGCTTAGGCTTCCGAGTGCACTAAACGGAGCAAAGTCCTCCTACTTCACACTCATCCCCATCCTCTTTCAATTTTAGCATCTGTTTCCTCATCATCTCTCCCTTTTCTTAGAAAAATAACTGACTTATCGGGGAGCAAATCCCATATACCTCTTGCCTTTTGTTAAATTTGTTGTGGTGCAAAAGATTTGGCTTTGGAGTTACGAAGATTGTACCAATCACTATCCGAATAAACTGGAGGAATTACACGGCTCCCTAATTTATACATTAATTAGGATTCTCAAAACGCATCAACCGCAATAAAATCACAATATATTGACGTATCAGTAATATATCACATATATCGGCCGATATCTATCTGTTAACTTACAATCTCACAATTATTTTCACTAATATATTCAATTGCGATACGTATTAGCTAATACCAAAATACCCGAAACTAACACTGATATCAATATTTTCATCCATGTTTGGAACTACTACCCAAAAACTGAAATCCATTTCCAGAAAAGCATTTGCCATGCTTTCATCTAACATTTAAGCAACAGATAATGAGTATTGGGAAACCTCTATCTCTACGAGTCACCAGGAGTCGGCACTGTGAATTATTTGTCGCATCCAACATCTGTAAGAAAGTTGAAGCATGATCAAATCTTACTTTATGACCTTGCTCCACTTTTTTCTATGGGGTTACCTCTTCCCTTCCTATTGCCTTTGACCTCAATATCGTCAAGTTTCCACACCAACACGTCATGTTACCTATATTGAGATGTATAAGCTATCTCAAATGTTATAGGTGCTACTTTAATTTATGATCATTTTCATTATTTCTTATTTTATCTTTGAGTAACAATAGTCATCCATCATAATATTCTTATTTTTTGGAACACATTTTTTGTACAAGATGAAAAGGTAAATGATTGCCAATTGACTAGAAACATAATCTCGACTCCAATCATATAAACGGAAAAGAAGATGAAAGAGTTTTTACAGGGATCAACCCATACAAGGACAAAAAGGATGCCCATAGGTACGTATAGCATTGTAGTTCCATGAAGTTAACAGCAGTGACAGAGAGTTGGAGAACATGATCAAATGAAACTCAACAAATACAGATTCTTAGCAAAAATCAGAATATGTTCATGAGATAAGCAAAATATGACAACTTTCAAGATGATAAACCAGAAAATAAAACTTCTGGATATTGTTTCACATCATTTCCTAAATGAATAAAAATGGATATGATAAGGACTCTCCATACTTGGCTCCAATAGAATCCATTGTGCAAATGAATGGCTTGTCTTCATCTCCCAATCCAGCAATTACAGGTTGACAGAAGTAAGGACCAAATCTAATGGAGAAACAGTTACGATTACAATCTAAGCATCATATGATAAGAACAACAAAAAAGCAATTGAGAAACTGATGCTAAACATAATTTGATGATGGAAGAGTTCCTTTCTGATTACACTTGATACATAGAACATTCAAAAGATCAAGATGATACATGAAAGGTAAAACAAAATACATGAAAGGGACAGTAAGCCAGTGGTGCAACGGACACATGACTTAGGTGAAAAGAACCCCCATCGGGGAGTGAAATAGAACATGAAACCAAGTAGAGATGAATACTATATGGTAGCAGCAGAAAATTGGAATAGATTCCATTTTGAGAAAGTTGCCCCACTTGGCTCGGGGGGCGTAGCTTAGTTGGTAGGCCTTTGCTCTTGCAATACTTGGCAACCAGAAATGCTTTAGGGACATATAGTCAATAAGAATATCAAATTGAGACCCATTTGTGTATATAAGCAAGCATTTCTGCACAGTCATGCATTATCTGAGTACCATATGAATAATAATTGAAATATGAAATTCATATCTAGGTCATTGTCGTACCTTACTATTTTCAATAATTGTAAAAGTAGTAGACAACACCATGAGGCCATCTGGCTTCACATAACTGTTCATCGTTGATGTCTTAACTTTAGGGATGCACTCGTTTTTGAACAGTACATTCCACAGTATCCATAATCAAAAGTGATACTTCAACACAATCATCTTTTATCAAATTCACACAAAATGATAACACAAATAGATTCATGCACCATTGATATCATGCATTAAGTTGTTTCTTAAATATAAGGAGGGCATTAGGTTTTAGATTCAGCTTATCCCCCAAGATTACTAAGTGCCCTTTCAGACAAAAGAATCAGCTGTACTCCAAGGTAACTGGATTCATACAGACACTATTGAAAGTAGACATTGGCTCAAATTAAAAATCCAATTCAGAATCCTAAGTTTAAGAATGAAGGTCTATGACTCTACTGCAAGAAGACTATGACATGGTTTGCATCTTCAAGATCAAAGAACTACCAATCTTTACCAAGTGTTCTCTTAGTCCAGATATTCAGCTATAACCCTAGTAATTGAATCCAGCATTTTTAAAATTAATTTTGGCTCAAATTTCATTTATAATCCCAAAGTTAGAGAATATGATCTACTCCAAATAAGGAATAAAATCTCCAAAACCGTATTCATTGCAGTTTCAAAAAGGAAGCGATACGGAATAAGTCCTTACTTGGCTGGGCAGTTGGGAGAGGCTTTTGGTTGTTTGCCTCTCCCAACCCCCACCTTGTTTGGCTCCAAGGAGAAAAATGCTTTTACTGTTGAAATAGTACCAGCAAAAGCACTTTTCTACAAGCTCACAGTTATGAGTTTTTCCTTAGCTTTTGTTGTTGTTGTTTGTATAATAATACAAATACTACCTTAGATTGGAATTTTTCATTTTCCTTTTCGCATTTTTCTTCTTCCATTTTTTTTTATTTTTTCTTTTTTCCTTTCTTTTCTTTTGAACCAAATATTAGGTACCTCCAGTACTCTTGCTTTTCTTTTCTGGGAAAAAAATATGCATAATTCATTTGATTTTTTTTTTAGTTTTTATATTTTATGTAATTTAATTGTGTAATTAAACGTAATATACTTTGTAGTCTTATGATAATTTCAATAGTTATTAGCTCCAACATCTCAATTGGATCAATGGATTTCTGCAGTTATTTTAAGTAGTAGTCTAACTGAGATATACTAATATGAAACTTCTCTTTAGTTCTTACCTCTTAGTTGCCAAGAAAAGTGTGTATTTCCAAAAGGCATGTCATCAACTTGATTAGTTATTTGGCCCTTATTGGTTGTATTTTGTACTGTTTGAAACTTAGTAAGTGCTGTGGATTTGAAATAACTTTGATGATTTGTGCGTAGATTGCACACTGAGTCTGTGAAACTTCAAGGCATTGGATAAAACAAGTACTGGTTAAAATTTTCGGGTATTCCTGTGATATTGTACCAACTCTCTCACAGAGAGTCCACACATGCATGTGGTGTTAGAAATCCACAAGGTACACAATTATTAATTACTATCATACTTGCCCAAGCTGGTCCTTGTTCTCAAGCGAACCTCCTCCCATGACAGTCCACATGTTGAAATATTACATGCCAAGTCGGCGTTTTTCATGCTATATTTCAAATAGGCTAATTGACCAAAGAAGCTCTATTTGTAAATATATCTATATATAGAAATAAAAAGTATTGAATGAAAGTGACTCAAATAATTCTCTAGAGAGACCACTGGTAATTCCTATCAGCTCTAGTCACGTCATTGTGTTTTTGTTTGGGTGAAGAAATTAGATATGCAACCAAGGTATTTGTTGGGTTTGATCACTCCCTTGTAGATTGCTCAACAAATAAAAAGTCATTGGAGGTTCGCACGAGACTTATACAAGAAAGTACGCACGTGACGAACGGCCGGCCGGGCAACAGGAGGACAGCCAGTAGTGGCCGGCCAGATAGCAAGAGGTCGGCCTACAGGCAGCCAGCCGGCTAAGCTGAGATAAGGCCGACTGGAGAGGCAGACCAAGGGCGCTAATGCAAAGGGCCGACCAGGCAACGCCAATTCAGAGGAGACGACCTGGCAAAACTGGTAGACGACTTTGCAAAGTAGGCAATTGCCAAAGTGGCAATTGCTAGAGTGAACATTTTCCAACGTGACCAATTTGTCAGAATGGGTAAATCTCGGGATGGAAAATACCGAAATGGGCAAAGGCCGGAGTGGACTGTAGCCAGAGTGGTTCTGACCACTACTACAAAGGCAAGCCAAGGCGACCTATCTAAAAAACTGGCAATTGACTTTGCAAAACAGAAAGTTGACTTTCCAGAGTTGGTAGGCGACTTTACAGAGTAGGTCAACTGCAGGGTAAGCAGGCAGTTTTACAGAATAGGTGGCAGTCTTGCAGGGCACGCGTCCAATTGACAGTGCATGCGCCGTCTATGGGAAAGCGCAAGAACTAGTAAAAGCGCAAAAAACAACAAAGCCAACATGGAAAGTACTCCACAAGATCAGGCCAGGTGAGCAAACGGGACATCAGCTAGGCATTGTTATAAGGTACACCAAGCACTTCAGAAAACGGTGTGCGTGAACGGCGTGTGGATGAACCGTGTGCGGAACGGAGGGTGGAACGGAGCAAAGCCAAGCGCAGAAGAAAGCCCTCGCCGCTCACCGTTCATCACCACTACACTTGTAAAATCAGTGAGTAGAGAGTACCACCAGTAAGAGAAAGGAGAGAAGAAAAAACAAAGAGAAAAATAGGGAAAGAGAGTTTCCGTATTCTAAAGATTGTTTTTCTTATTCTGTCTCGGGTGGGTTACTGGTATTTTCTCTTGGAGTTTATTTTTGCAATCGATTTTACATAGTGAAATTTTTTTGGAGCATGTCCAATGATTTTTCCCTTAGTTGAGAAGGGTTTTCCACGTTAAAATCGTTGTACATTCTTATATTCCTTGTGCTCAAATTCTTGGTAGCTGACAGTCAACAGGAGGTTTGAGTTTTTCGATACGCCGGATCAAGGTGTATCCGGGTGGAACCCCATCAATATTCTGCATAGCTGTTACAATTACTAGGCACATCACCACAAGGCTAATTTATGAGGTCCTTGTCGCACCTACATTAGGATTGCAGCTGATAGCCCACTGCAAGGCCATTGAAAGCCTAGGTATGATCCTAACAATCACCTATGAGGAATATTTCAACTCAAGCATTAAGTGAGGAGGACAAGCATGTTGACCACTAGACCAGCTGAATGTTGGTAATTGTTTCAATTTTCATGTTCGTCAGTGTAGTTGATGAGAAGGATATATAATGTTCATCTGGTCTAGCCAAGTATGATAAGAAGTCATACATTAATTTAAGGTAAGAAATATATTCAAATAACATAGTTACATATATAACAATCCCATGCATGATAGAATAAAACCATATGCACAGAGATAGAAAATAGATGAGATATATTAATAGAGAATGAAAAAAAGAGAGATGATAAAATTCTGCAAAATACTGACAATACAAGAAGTTCAAAGTAATAACAAAGACAAGCATCGGTTCCAAACAGAAACAAATACTGAAAATCACCGAGCACAGGTTCAACAGATAGGCAACCTTTTCTCGTATAAAATAGCTGAAACGAGGCTGGCAAAGGTCTCGGGCTTCATATCTCTCTCTTCCCTAAGCTGGTACAATTTGTGCCGAAACACAAGCCGCTGATATCTTCAAATCAAACACCAGATAGATGTGAGTCTTGAAATAATGATTAGCGTTTCTTGAATTTTAAAATGAACTCCAATTCATGAATTTTAGGTAGAATTCTGGGGGGAAACAGTACATTTTAGTAATGCCAAGCTAAGTTGAGTCCGAACCTGTTAATCCCTTCAATCATTTGGTCATTTTGAGGCTCAGAATAGTGACTTTAGCGTGATCGTTTTTCCAGTGGAAATTTTGAGATAATTGAAAATGAATTTAAATGCAAAATTTGAAAACTTTTTGACAACAATTGCGAGGTACAAGAAGTTGCGGACTCAATTGCTAGATAAAATACAAAAGCAAATAGGCGAAAAGTTCACTTCACGTGAACTACAAAACATTCATAAAACCCAAAAAAATAACTCTGCGTTACAGCAAGAATAAATATAAGAATTCGAAAGAGATGATAGTCGTACAGAGTCTGAGCATCGGTGGCGAGACCAGAGAGGCCGAGAAAAAGGAGATCGTGAATTCGGTAAATACGCTGAAAATCGGTGGCAATAGTTTGGAGCTGAACCCCCAGTCTCCGATCGCTAGCTATAGCGAAGCAGTTTTTCCCCACCATTGCGATCAGGGAACTTCCATTATACTCAAAGATCTACACACAAACTCCCGATATACACGAGAGAATTAGCACTGGACAATGCAACTTCGATAGCAGATAGGAGCTCGATTCGGACGTCGAAAAAGTGCAAATGAACAGCAAAGACTTGGGTTTCGAGAGGGAACGACTTACCGACATGTGAAACCACGCGAAGAGTTGCGAACGAGAAACGAGCGGCGGCAGGAGTTCGTCCCTCCGGGAAGAGCAGCTTCGAAGACTGAAATAAGCGCCAGAAGATAACCGGGGGATCGATGGCTTGGGCGTTACTTCAACTGTGTTTCGTTTTAGAATTAATTTGAAATAAAAATTATCAAAAATATATTCTTTTTTTAATA
>JAODPA010004663.1:0-13968 GCA_025585075.1 Nepenthes mirabilis | reverse complement strand
AAAAAAAAACTAATATATATAGATAGATACATACATACATATATATATATTGATGCGTACCTGGATCCGAATTCGAACAGATTCGGATTTGGCTGACTGGTTCGATCCGGCTCCGTTTACTAAGTCTAAATCCTGCACACCACTATAGAAAACGAGAGATCAGGTGTCGGCGGGAGGTTGTCCCACCGAAAACACTCTGACGCTTAAGTCAGTAAAAAGCCTTCGAACCGAGGAATATGAACTGATAAGTAAAAGAGAGAGAGAGAGTAGATTCGTCAGGAGTGTTGGCCCGTAGAAGCAGAGATGACCCTGTGGCCCGTTGAGAATGTGAGTTCCAACTTGCTGCTCACAGAAAGCAAGTGGAAACAGCGTCCCGAAAGCGTGAAAGCTTTTGAGGACGATTCTCAGAGAGCTGGAGGGGACCTTGCGATCTAGTGGCCTTTAGTGGGATTGAAGGTGAACGCTTTACAGAGAGGGAGAAGAAGAGTTTTGCTTAAGCTCTGTAGGCGTTCGTGAATTAGACTGTATCAGGAAGTCTCTTTTTATCTCAGAAAGTGTATTCTGTATGTTATCTTGCAGATGAGCTATAGAGCGTATTAGAGAGCTCGTATTCCAGAATGGAGGTTTATATAGATAGTAGGAGAGCCACCTTCCCTAGTCAAGGTGGCGTGATCTTTTGGCTTGGCAATGGCGGCCTTCTCTGAGTTGGTGGGCATGACTGGCGTGATTTGATGGATCATTTTCCTTCTGAACAGTGCAACGGATATTCAAATTATCTGCTTTCCTTTCATGCTTTTGTGACCGTTTAAACTCTATCGTTGGCGCCGAATTCATTGCTGCCTTTTTGGAGAAGATCAGCTTTTAAGAAAACATGTAATCATGGAAAGGATTATTGCTTTTTGTGTACGAGATCACCTATCAAATTAGGCCTGGCCCGTATCAGATTTACCAACTTTTTAGGCCTGCTGCTATAGTATTTTCGGTCAACACTTGGGTTGACCGTTCTATACCCGAGTTGGCCGCCTGCTTGCGTCTTGACGGTCAACGCTGGCATTGACCATTGAGGGACCATTTTTGGCCTTTCAAGATTTGGGCCTTCACCTCCTGTTGGGCTAACATTAGAATTGACCATCCAACAGGCTATTTGGGCCTTCTTTGATAGTTGGGCCAACCCGGTTACGGTATACCCATCACTAGCCCGCTATGCCGATGGCCAGAATTCTGGCCTCTGGTATGTTCATGATGGGATGCCCCTCACTGCCCTTCGTTACTTGAGGATCCCGGAGGATTCTATGAAAAGCGGAGAAGAAAGTTGACCGGATTCCTTGACTGTTATTGATTAGATCCGGAGAAGAAAATTGATCGGATCTGTTGACCGTCTTTGGTCAGATCCGGAGAAGAAAATTGATCGGATCCTTTAATCGTCATTGGTCAGATCCGGAGAAGAAAATTGACCGGATTTGTTGACCGTCTTTGGCCAGATCCAGAGAAGAAAATTGACCGGATCCGTTGACCGTCTTTGGTCAGATCCGGAGAAGAATATTGACTGGATCTGTTGATCGTCTTTGGCCAGATCAGGAGAAAAAAATTGACTGGATCTGTTAACCGTCTTTGGTCAGAATCCGAAAAACTTTCTATGAGCCCTGATTGACACATGGCCATTAGCCGGCTTGTCAGGCTAAAAGTGGATACGTGTCTTCTCTTGGTTGGACCACTATGCAGGCCATTAATGTGTCAGAAGATCTGCTTTATAAGGGGCCCATTTGGGAGGCGACATGTGGTAGGAATGATGGCGTGCCTTCTCGAGGAGGTTTAAGGTGTTTCACATCTAGCCGTTTAAGTTTCCCTCCTTGTTCTAAGTGTTCTCTCACGCCTCCTACTTTGCCTTCTTTGTCTTCAACCTATTCTCGTTCCCAAAGAAACCCTAGTTTCTCTGTTAACCATGCAACCTCTGTTGCCGACGTCTCTTCTGTTCTTCGAGAGAGTGATGTGAAAGCGTTGTGTGTTGAGTTCAACATCCCGAAGGATATTGCGTGGAGGGTTCCGGACAAGAATAACAGGGCCTTCTCTCCACCAGCAGGGAACGTGATGGTATATGAGGCCCACCTGAGGAACAGTCTCCGTCTTCCTCTTCCGGACGACTTGCAGTCGATCCTCCAAGCTCTACGAGTCACTGTTGCCCAACTCCATGCTAGCGCCGTACGGTACATTTGCACTCTTTGTATCTTCCTTCGCAAACATTCTAAGAGGTTGACAATGTCCATGGTGAAAGGACTTTTTAAAATAAATCAGGGAGGTGAGTGGATCTCCCTTGTTCCCCATAGTGGCCTAAAGATAAACACGGCCATCTACGACTCACTGAAGAACTGGAAGAACCGGTTCTTCTTTGTGAGTGTGGCGGAGACCTGGCCCCTTGCAAAGGATTTGAGTCAGGTGCCGGAGGTGTATACAGGAACACCGTCTATGGCGGAGACGGCGCCCTTAGAGTGGTTGACCAAACTGGTCAAAGATCACATTTCGGACATCAAAAGGGATTTCTTGGTCTCTAGGGTAGAGGCCAAGAAGGTGAACTGGGGACCCCCTTCCCCGGTTCAGAAGCTCAGGGCGCCGCCACAGGTGATAATGATACGCCCGGAGGAGTCCAGGGGCTTGCTCATCCGCCCTCGTCCAACAAATGATGATTTTATTTGCTCGCGACCCAAAAGGATGGTGGTGGAGACGCCCTCCTCATCGTCTTCGGGGCCCGACTACATTGTCGCCGGGATTTGCAGCGGCCCTGGCAGTACCACCAGAATGGAGAAATCTTTTGAGGACTTGCCGGAGGATAGGGGAGAAGGCGTTATCCTTGTGCAGCTTGCGCTACAGGTGGTTCCTTGAGTGGCATAGACAGAGATTTTCTTGGAGCCAGCTTGTGAGCCGCCGGCGGAGGCGCAGGAGCCATTTGTCGGCTCTCCAGTTATGTAGATGCCTACTAAGCAGCCGGTGGTTGACCTTGATCCTCCAGCAGTCACAGTGGAGGCCGTAGCCGGGGAGCCTGCTGTTGCTGCAGATGACATTGATGAGGGGCTCCTGGATGGAATCTTGGAGGAGGCCACTGCCAGCTCCACTTGCGAGGGCATCGCTTTCAGCCCATCACCGCCTGAGCCAGGCTTAGAGGCCAGACCTGAGAGGCCCGCGAGGAGAGTCTGGGAGGTATAATCTTTCACAATGCTTTTTGCATAATTTATCCTTTTAGGATTTCTAACATGTTTTTTGTTTGTTTGTTTTTTTTTTGTGCAGAAGGAGAAGGTGATTGCTACCATTGCTAAGATAATGGACCAACGGGATCGGGTGATCTCTGACAGGGAGGCAGAGATTGCCTGGCTAGATGCAAAGCTGGCGGCTTTGGGGGTGGAGCACAGGTCCGATGCCACTGCCTTGTAGACTATTCTGGCCGATGCGGAGGCTGAGAACACCAGTCTGAAGGAGGAGGTTGCCCGGCTAAGGCAGGAGAACGAGCGACTCACTGGGCGCCTTAGCCAGCTGGGAGGGTAGTTGACGGAGTTAGAGAACTGCCAGAGCCACTGGATACGCCCTCACGAGATTAAGCAGTTGATGTGGTCGCAGATGTGGGAAGGGGTCAATATGTGTCGGCGTATCACACAGCTCATTGACCCTAATTTCCTGATGGACTTGTTGAATATGTCAAACAGGTCCGCCCAGACCCGCGACAGTCTCATGTGGGATCCGCAAAACGGTCAGGCACCACCTCCACCGCCCCCTTAGCCTTTTGCTGATTTTTGGACTTCCCTTTGTATTTATATACTTTGTAATATATTTGGAAGCAATAACATGAAAATTTTTCAACTTCATGTCCATTTCTTTTTACTGCTTTGGGTTTGCATGTCTACTGTACTGGACGGCGAACTTAATTGGTTGGGGGCCATTGTAGTGCTGCCAAAGGAGTGAAGTCCTTAGGCATTTTATAGGCGGCTATGTTAACCGGTCTAGCAGTGGCGGCTTGTGAGTGAAGTCTTGTGGTGCTGCCCAAGTGTTGACTTGGGCGGCTAGCGTTGCAGAAGAATTTTTCTCCCTTCGACCATCGTTGACTGATACACTATCTTTTTGTGGAGGAGGTCGCGGCGTGTGCTGCACTAGCCCCCTAAGATTTTGACCGCTAATGGGCCACTTGGATGACCAAGGTTCAGATCCGGCCACATATGGGCCGCCTGGATGACCAGGGTTTAATATGACCGCCAATGGGCCGCTCGGATGGCCGAGGTTCACACTAGACCGCTCATGGGCTACCTGGATGACCAGGGTTTAAATACGACCGCTGATGGCCTTTCGGATGACCGAGGTTCATGTTCGACCACTTATGGGCTGCCTGGATGACTAGGGTTTATTAACAAGAGGGTGAGGACCCTCCCGACTTAGGGGTAGTCTAGGTTGGGTAACCTGCAAAGTAAACACATATATATATGTATGCACACGGGAAGGGGAAGGCAGTATGCTAAGGAAACGCTCATTTTGAAGAATTAAAACAAGCAAGCGAATGCATACACACAATAATACAAATACGTACCTGTGCCTTTTACTAGAAGTAGTGTCTAAGGTGGATCGCGTTCCACGTCCATGGGACCAACTTTTCTTCCTTGCCCTGGAGTTTGTATACTCCGTTTCGCAGGACGGTGGAGACTGGGAAAGGCCCATCCCAATTAGGGGAGAGCTTATTGCGGTCGGCCAGCTTGCCCGTGTCCTTGACGCCTTGTAGGACCAGGTCTCCAACATCAAATTGTCACCCCTTTACCTTTTTGTTGTAGTATCGGGCAATTCGATATTGGTAGGCCGCTATCCGCACTCTGGCGGCGTCGTGGACTTCCTCTAACAAGTCTAGGTGCTCTCTAATTTTTTGGGAGTTATCCTGTGGGTCAAATGATTTCACCCTAAGACTTGGAAGCCCGATTTCAATCGGGACTTTCGCTTTAGTCCCGTAACAGAGACTGAAGGGCGTCTTACGTGTTGGTTCTTTTGGGGTCGTCCGGTAAGACTAGAGAATTGAGGGGAGCTCGTCCACCCAAGAGCCCCCTGTGTCCTCCAGCTTGGTCTTCAACCCGTGCAGTAGCGTTCGGTTCGTGACCTCCACCTATCCATTCGCTTGAGGGTATACCACCGAAGTGTGGACTAGCTTGACGCTAAGGCTGGCACAATACTTGGTGAAGCGTTTTTCCAAGAATTGGGTCCCGTTGTCAGTCACGATGAACTCAGGGATGCCGAATCTGCAAATAATGTTTTGGCGAAGGAATTCAAGAGCATTGTGCTTCGTAATTTTTGCCAGTGGGATGGCCTCGACCCACTTGGTGAAGTAGTCGATGCCCACGATGACAAACTTCCTTTGCCCCATGGCAATGGGAAATGGGCCGAGAATATCGAGCCCTTATTGCACGAAGGGCCAAGGGGCCTGAAGTGTCATCAGGTCTGTAGATGGCTGGCGGTGAAGGTTACTGTGAAGCTGGCAGCTTTCTCATTTCTTCACAAACTCAAGTGCGTCCTTTTTTATCAAGGGCCAGTAGTAGCCTTACCGCATGATCTTGAAGGCTAAATTTTTTCTGCCAATGTGCGATCCACAAATCCTGAGGTGGACTTTGCTCAAAGCATAGTCAGCCTCTTTAGAAGTTAGGCATCGGAGGTATGGGGTTGAGTAGCCACGGCGATATAACCGTCCGTCAACCATAGTGTACCAGTCCGCTGTTTTTTTGATTCGTTTAGCCTTCTCTGCGTCTTCTGGCAATGATCCGTAAGCCAGATAACTAAGGTAGGGCGTCATCCAGTTTTTTGCTTCAGAAATCTGCATCGCCTCCTGTTTATCTATGTTGGGAGCGTTTAGGATCTCCCTCATGTCCCTCGAGTACTGTTTTGGATTTTCGACTGTAGTGGCTCTAACCAGCTCGTTTGCCTTCCAATTTTCAGTTCTAGGAACATGAACCAGGGTTAGTTTGTCAAAACCTTGGGCGGTCTCCCTCGCCTTTGCCAAGTACCTTGCCAGGTGAGGGTTGTTTACATCGAAGCCTCCGTTAACCTGATTAATGATTAGTCCAAAGTCACTATAGACTGCCAATCTCTTAGCAGAGTATTCATTGGCTAATCGTAATCCGGCTAACAGGGCCTAGTACCCGGTAATGTTATTGGTTGCCAGGAAATTGAGCCTAAGGGAGTATTTCACCTCAAACCCGTCGAGGGTTGTGAGGACCACTCCTGCGCCACTGCTAGCGTCCGTAGACGATCCATCTACGTGGAGTATCCATTTGGAACTCTGTCAAGTAGTTTCACGCTTTCTGTGGACTGCTCCTTGAGAATTGGGGTCGTGGTTTCAACAATGAAGTCAGTTAGAGCCTGCGCTTTTACAACAGGTCTGGGCCGAAATTCGATGTCGAATTCATCCAACTCGATCGCCCATTTTACCAGCCATCCAGAAATATCGAGTTTCTGGAGTATACTTTTTAGAGGCTGGTCTATAAGGACACTACACGGTGTGCTTGAAAGTATGGCCTTAACTTCCTTGCAGAGAATATAAGTACCAATGCAAGTTTTTCTGTGCGCGAGTAGCGGGTCTCTAGGTCGGTCAACATTTTACTTACGTAGTAGACCGACCGTTGAGTATCAGAGTCCTGGCCTATGAGGACAGAACTGAGGGACGCTTCCGATACAGCTAGGAAAAGATACAGCTCCTCTCCGCCCTGGGTGACACTAGTAATGGCGGGCTGACCAGATACCGCTTCAATTCATCAAAAATTGTCTGACAGTCTGCCATCCATTGAAATCCGTTGGATTTTGTTTCCCTTAGGGCCTTAAAGAAGGGCTGGTACTTGCCGCCAGACTTTGTGAGGAAGCGGGACAGCGCTGCCAGCCGTCCAGTCAATCGCTGGACGTCTTTTACGTTCCGCGGTGGGGCCATGTTTGCGAGAGCCTTAATCTTCTCTGGGTTCGCCTCAATTCCCTGTTGGAAGACGATGAAACCCAAGAATTTGCTGGAGGCTACCCCAAAGACACACTTAGTCGGGTTCAGTTTCATGTGATGCTTACGGAGCACCTCAAATGACTCTACCAGGTTACGGATGTGGTCATCGGTGACCTTGCTCTTGATGAGCATGTCGTCGACGTAGACCTCCATGTTGCGACCGATCTATTTTTTGAACATCTTATTGACCAGTCGTTGATAGGTTGCTCCAGCATTTTTTAGTCCGAAATGCATTACTTTGTAGCAGTAGGTGCCCTAATCAGTCATGAACGAGGTGTGCTCCTCGTCCTTTGGACTCATCTGGATTTGGTTGTAACCCGAATAGGCATCCATGAAGTTTAGCAGCTCATATCCGGCTGTCAAGTCAACCAGCAGGTCAATCCTGGGTAAGGGAAAGCTGTCCTTTGGGTAAGCCCTGTTAACGTCAGTGAAATCAATGCACATCCGCCATTTCTCGTTGCTTTTCTTCTCCAGGACGACATTAGAGAGCCAATTCGGGTAGTGGACTTCTCTAATAAAACCTGCGTCCAGCAGCTTCTTCACCTCCTCTCGGATGGCGATCAATTTTTCTACGGAGTGGTTTCTCCGCTTCTGCCTGACGGGCTTCTGACTAGGATCAAGCCCCAACTTGTGGACCATCACCTCAGCTGGAATTCCGAGCATGTCTGTTGGAGTCCACGTGAAGATATCAGCGTTCCGTCGCAGGAACGCGATCAACTCATCGCACAGTATTCCGGTGAGTGAGCCACAGATCTGTACACACCTTTTCGGTTCCTCCGGGTTCAATGGGACTAGATCTGTAGCTTCACCAGACTGCGCTTGCTGTAGGGTTCTCTCATCTCGATGATCGAGTTTTCTAACTGTTATAGTGCTGCCGCTAGGGGCAACCTGAGACATATAGTATGTCCATCCAGTAATTTGGTCACCTAACACTTTTCCTATACCGTAAGGCGTTGGGAACTTCATCTTGAGGTGTGAAATTGAGGTGACTGTTTCGAACGTTATTAAGCACGGTCTGCCTAGTATTGCGTTATAAACAGAGGGTAGGTTGACCACCAGGAAGGTGAGTGTTCGGCTCACTATTTTTGGATATGTACCCAAGGTGACCTCTAGCTAGATGGTCCCTCGGACGAGTACTGGCTCATTGTCAAGGCCATACAATGGGCCTTCGGAGGGTTTTAATTAGTTCTTTTTTAAGTTTAGTTTAAAGAACGCATCCAAGTAAAGCAAATCCTTTGAACTACTATTATCGATGAACACTCGCTTCAGCTGGTAGTCAACACTACCGTCCGAAATGAGCGCGGATACAACTAGGGGATCAGTGTGGGGGGATATTACATGAGCCAAATCATTATCATTGAAGCTAATGGTATTGTCTGCCGTACGCTGCTTCTTCCTCCCGGTCCATTGCTCCTTGTTGTCGGCTGGGTTTTTAGCAAGTCGGGTGGTGACCATATTAACCACCCCTGTCGCAACCCGGTTTCGAGGAGGAGACGGCCTGCCCTTCTCCGCCAGCTGCTCCAGAATTCTGCCCAGGGCCCTTGACAAATTTGGTGAGGTGGTCTCTACGAATCAGCTCCTCAATATTCCTTTGCAGCGTCTTGCAATCCTTAGTAGAATGCCCAACAGAACGGTGGAAGTTGTAGTTCTTCAACTGATTCCCCGTGTC
This sequence comes from Nepenthes mirabilis, assembly GCA_025585075.1. NCBI lineage: Eukaryota > Viridiplantae > Streptophyta > Magnoliopsida > Caryophyllales > Nepenthaceae > Nepenthes > Nepenthes mirabilis. The sequence goes on along the minus strand of JAODPA010004663.1, from coordinate 5,302 downwards.
CTTCTTTAGTGGTTTTGGCCACTTCAGGAACTTTTTCCGTGGATTTGCATGAGGACATTTGAGCGTGTGTCCGTTAGGAGCGTAAAGCTGGTGGGCCCGTAATCTCTACATTTTGGCGGCCCAGTCTTGTGCTACTTCCGGCGGGTGTGATCATTGCCGCCGTATTTTCTTTTTCCCGCTCCTGGGAATGATCGAGGCTGATATGCCCGTTCTAGGCGTTTCACTTCGTTGGCTTCCTCTGTCACTGCGTAGGCCCGGGTGATGGACTCTGCCTCTCGGAAGGTCTGAGGATTCTTGTGGGCCAGGTTCTTGAAAAAGTCCCCGTATGTCAGCGCGGAGATAAAACTGCCCAATTTTATCTCCTCCGTGATCCGGGGAATCCGCTTGACCTCTGCCACAAAGCGGTCCAAGAATCGCCGTGGGTTATCTCCTGACTTTTACTTGATGTGGGAGAGGTGCCACGGTTGCTTCTCTTTCCGTCGGCTCGAGGCATACTGAGCCAGGAAGAGATCTGTGAGCTCTCGGAAGCTGCCGATGGTGCCAAAACTTTTAGGTGGCTCGAATCCTACAGGAGCTGAGATATGGGTCCTAAGAATTAAGATGGCAATAATGATGTTGCGGTCATCAAATGTTCAGAGGATGATAAGGTAATGTTGCTTATGCAAGATAAGAGGTGAAGTCGACCTCAGGTGGTTGACGAAAAAAGAGTTATGGGTCTCAAGGATAAAGGAATATTGTAGGATATGTTCATGGATGATCTACGGTTGAATATCTTGTTTTGGTGGGATTTTTGTGAGCATGGTTCAAGTATGGATGGTTCAACCACATGATTAGGGATTGTCCTTATCTCATGAGTTTGATAGTAAAAGAGCCCATAACCTTAAATTGGGACTTTGCAGTGATGGCACAAAATATAGAAGTGTCGTCCATTGTGGCGGGAGGTAAGGTTTCCGGATCATGATATTTTGGTATAAGTGTTATTTTGGAATCTAGAGTCTATGCTTTATTGGGGTTTCCTAAGCTTATATTTGAGTTTGGTAAGCCTTATACTAGTTATGTTGAGGTCTACAATGTTTTCTCGAGTTTATAGATATGATTAGTTGGGATGATTTTGTTATTTTGTGGCGCTAAAGCTCGATATGACCTTAAGGATGTCTTGATTGGTGAGTTGCCATGCTAACACGAATTGTAGCAATAAGATATGATACTTGCCATCAAGATGTGAAACATTGAATATAAAGCACAGTGATGGAGTGGTGACAAACTAGTGTTTGCCTACAAGTCGCCTAAGGAACATAAATGCCAAGTTTGGTTAGCATGTAAGATCACACTTGGGCGTCGTTTTGTGGTCACTAAGGAGATTGGACTGTTCAAGTATTTGAGGATATTTATTAGAGGAAAAGATTAGCTGAATTATCTCTTGATTGTTAAATAAATAGTTGATTTGGAGTTATGCCAGGGTTGAGACCAAAATTTGAGAACTCTATATGGAACCTATGAAGCATTGTCTAAATATTTTGTTGTAAGGTGCTTCAATGCTTTTGGTACGGCCTCATTGATAAATTCTTAGAATTAATGGGATGTGTGAACCCTATTTGAGGATTGTATCATAGATTGAGAAGACAGTTAGTTGTGTGCTCAGGTATGGAAGGAATAAAGAGAAGTGTTGGGCATATGGTTTCTCTGATAGCATGAATACAATTCCTTAGAGTTTGGAGTGATAACTTATTCTAGAAAGATTGATCTATGCCTCGAAGGTGTGTGACTTTCTTGGGTCTATCTGAACCCGAAAGGGTGATCCGATAAGTATTTCTCGAGGATTGCAGTGCCATGAGACATTTGGGCTTAGAAGCGATTGGTATTAGTTGGATTGGGACATATGAGGGTAGCCTTAAAGGAATTAAGGATTAATCATTGACCAGATTGTCTGGGTTGACCCTTGATCGGTCTAGTAAGTTATAATAAAATGTGATACTTTTGAGAAAAAGCCCAAGATTGTATTTTTCCTATATCCTATGTAGGTGGTTGCCCTTAGGTTTGGTTAGTGAGAAGCCTAGGATTAGAATTACTCCACTCATAGTCTGGAGTTAGCCGTTGAGACCTTTGCTTTGAGGATTGGTAGGTGTTAATTATAGAAATAGTTATTGTCTAATGATCCTAAAAGACTAAAAGGTCGTCTTGCAGGAAGAGATGACCATAAGACAATGTAAGTGGGTGAAATTTGTTTAAGGACCATAATGATGAGTTTCGGTGTCCTTTAGGAAGGTGAATATTATTGCCTCCTAAGTAGTGAGGTTATGAAGTTATGAGATAAGAAGTCCTCACCGTTTCAGTCTCAAGGATGTTAGGGTGTGAGAATTATGAGTATTATTGGGTAATTGTGGACTTGGCTGGCGAAGACATCCCACTTATCGTGAATTTGGGTAATACGATCGGAATGCATAGGTTGACTCGTTGGTATGCCAACAAAAATGATAAGTTTGGTGATTATTCGAGTTTGAGGTTTTTTGGGTGATTACTTCAATTGCGTTGCCTAGATTAATTGTAATCTAAAGATTTTGGGCTTTGCCTTAGTCATGTTGGTATCCTTAAGATTTTCCTTAGGTTTATAGCTATAAGAAAAATCTAGGTGCCTTACATGAATCTGTAGATATGAGTTGTAAGAGGATTCTTAGTATCCTAATAAATGATTAATCAAAATAGCGTAGTAAAAGCACAGTGGGCCCTTGGCTCAGAACTTCGGGATGAGGTTAATGTCCCAAGTGGATGATCCTTCTCGAGGTATAGGAGGTATCGAGATGAGCCTATTGGTTCATTAGGGATTTTCTATTAAATTAGAAGGTTAGTCAATTATTAGGCTTACCTTTAAATTTTGGTAGATTATCATAATGTCTCCCATATACCGATAATTGAGGAAGAAGGTTTATGATCGAGTTTAACCATTGTGGGAGATTTGGGATTATCTTATAACTAAGGTTCTTTAGAAAAGGTTATCACATCAAGGATGTGATTTGGGAACACGAAAGTGAAATCCGGAAAGGATTACTCCTCTATTGTTAAGTTTTAAGGTTCGTTAAATATCGAGAATAAAATTTCTATAAATGGGAAAGAATTGTAAGGATCAGGCTATTAGGACATAGCAACCCTGCCTTAATGAGAAAATGATCGAGGAAGTTGTTGGGCTTGGTCAGTCCTTGTGGGATGACTTAACAAATGAAAAGTCATCAATGGTTGCACACGGCTTGTGCGGTGTGCTGCAAGCTGGTTACATCAAAAGATCCAGGATGGCCAATGATATCAAGGGTCGAGGACTTTAGGACCCGAGGACTTATGTGGGATATGGCCGGAATGGGCAACTTGGCCGGTTGGCCAAAATGGCTAAGATGGCCAAATGGAAGGTTGGCAAATTTGCTGGATGCCCATTTTGCCAAGAGCGGCCAAATATCCGGAATGGGCATTTTGGGCGGATTGGTATTCCGGGGGGATTGGTATTTTGGGCGGTTTAGTGCAAAAGTCCGGAATGGTACATGTTGCCGGTTTGGTGCAAAATGCCGGTTTGGAGCATTTTGCCAGAATGAAACAATTTGCCTAGATGGAGCAAATTGTCGAAATGGAGCAAAATGCTAGTATGCAAATGACCGGTATGGTTTTAACGATTTGGATTGGTAATTTGGTAGGGATGCGGTTTTGAATTCTTTGGATTTACTAGTATGCTTTTACCGGTATGAAATGACGGTTTGGCAGGAATGGACGATATGGAATTCCCGGAATGGATGATTGGTTTGGGAGAAGAGGGTGGTATGGAATGGATTTACCAGTTTGGAATGCCGATTTCCTTAGAAATTTCAGAATACAGTTGTCCAAGTAAGAAGAGTTGATCGGACTAAAATAGTTAACCGAAAGTAGGCTTGGCATGCCTGCTGTGCGCCATGGACTGCGCTCAAGTGCCAGTCCGTGTAAATGCCGTGTTTGGATTTTATAACAGTTGGCTACACGATTTTTGAGGGAAAAACATTCGGGTAAAGAGAGGAAGAGAGAGAGGACGTAGAGAAGAGAGAGAAACGAAGCAAACAATGGCTCTCAGGTCCGATTCTGGCTTGGAGTTAGCTGGGAAAGTTGTAGATCAGATTGAGACAAGTATACTCATACCTTCTTTTTTCTCTCTTTTGATTTTTATTTGTTTTCTCTCAGGTATTTTCATTCCAATACACACCCAAATTATGAAAAATAGAGAATCCATGAATATTTCTTGAGGTATTTGTAGTTTATTGTTGATTTTCCCATTCAATTTGACCCGGTTTGGCTTCCCCAAATCCTAGACCCGTACCCAGCTCGGGTTCTCACCCTTTTCTTTGAATTTTATACTATTTGTCTCCCAATTATGAATTATCATGTTCTATTTATGTACATACTTTGGTTAGATGTCCGATTTCCTAAGTATCGACCATTTGTAATGTCCGGAAGCTCTAAAAATAGCCTTGTTACTATTCACCCAAGGCAAATGAGAATTTTGCATGTTTCCACTCTATCTAATTGTTATAAAATTTATGTCTAGTTGTATATGTCTAATTGTAAGCCCTAAATTTATATGTTTGTGCTCTGTTGTAAAGGAAATACGTCCCGGTGGCCCTAGAGTGATAATTGCCAAATTGTGGTAAGGAATTTTAATCTTTCGTATGTATTATGATGTCCATGCATCCAAATTAACTTGTGAAAAGACTTAAATCCAAAGGAAAGATAATAATCGTATATGTATTCGGAGGAAAATCCCTAATTGGATATGTGATCGAATTATTCTCCCGAATGGAGATATTGTGAATTAAATTACGGTGAACCTTCCCTCAAATTAATAAGAAACCATGAAACTAGGATCACGGAATTGTGTTATGGAGATAATACTCCTTGGCCTGCTATTAGCATTATAGTAGAGACTCGAGGATTACTTCGACCGCGTATTGTAACGGGTAATATTATTGGCAAGCCTTAGGATATTACTATGGATGGATGTGGACTGCCTCTGAACTGTGGAAGGTTAGGGTAGCATTTTATTAGCCCTGTATAACCTGGTGATAGGTATATCGCTATGCCACGTGGTGCATCGGCCCCTCTACGGGTATGATATGTAGATGATCCCTCATCTGGGTCAATAATAAGTGCTCACGACCTTAAATCATGTGGGGTATTATGATCTTTCCTCGTTCTCCCAAACATTTAGTTAGTGAGGCTTACTAACCTTGATCGTAAAAATAAATAATTATGTATAAATTATATCCCAAAGAGAAGTAAATTATATTTCAAAGCA
>JAODPA010004652.1:0-13969 GCA_025585075.1 Nepenthes mirabilis | reverse complement strand
GGCTTTTATCATGTGACGCGATGGGGGGGGGGGGTATGTGACGCGATGTTCCTCAAGGAACCCCTGTTATCATGTTTTCATCATTTCTTGGTTGCTGTAGATTTGATTGATGGTTTTTAGTATTCTTCATTAAACTGGGGATCTGACTGGACAGGATGAGTAGAATATTTAAAATCTGCCCAAATTATTTGGCCGGGAGCTCAAGTCATTGCCCCTGTCCATCCGTTCCAATGTATTGGGTGGTTGCGTGCCGTCCATGATTATTTATACTTTTCCTCAGTAAAACTATATATATATATATATGCATAAAACTTGCACCTGCACAATCAAAGATAATCATGTCTCAGTCATGATTCACAAAGTTTACACCTTCAAGCACTTCAAAGAGATTAAGGATATGACGGTACAATAATTTGTAGCTGCAATAAACATCGGTGATTAAAAGATATGGGTCGATTACTAAACAGTTGTGTTTACTGGCGTTTGTTGCTGTTGCAACTTAAAACAAGTTGATAAGAGAGTAAGAGGAGGCAAGTGACTCAAGAGAAAGAGAAGATGGTTGGAGAAAATAGAGGTGCCGAGCAGCAAAAGGGCAAGAGTAGAGAGAAAATTAGAAATGGGATAAAATATGTTATCCGTGAGGGCTAATTATTTTTCTTTATAGCTATGCCTGCTCGAAAATTAAATCAAGCAAAAAATTGGTAACGACTATTCATAAGTACTATATACTTTAATTGTATCATATTGAAACTCGAGTTGGACGGATAGGGTTGACTAGTCAGTCCAATTTTGATTATATCTACTTTTTAGCCTTACAAATGTTCAAATGCCATCTCTAAACAGCTATATTAAATTTTCTAAGGATTCTCATTTATAGAGGATGATTAGGCTTCTCAAGGCCTAAATAATATTCTTTTGGTTAAAAAAAATTGCGCAGGAGGATAATTTATCCTATCACTAGACCACCCACATTGTCAATGCAACCGGCTTCCACGTTTGTTAGGTCAAAATGTATTACTCATTGTATCACCTACCACATCACTTTGGCTTCTATATCATCCTTTTGATGCTTATCATCATAGCTCTTGGTTAGGTGTCGCATTAGGTGTGCTTGCCTTTCTCGATTCTTTGGACGCATGTGGCATTGTCATAGCTAAATGGTTTGTTTGTTCTTTTCATAGCTCCACTTTTTGTTTGTTGGTTCGTTGGCCTTTGGGCAAGTTCTAGTTGAGATTTTGATGTGTCCGAAGATTCTGATTACTGTACGGATCAGTAGATTTTACGATTTATCTGTCGGGTATTAAGTCACGCTCGATCTCTGTATGTCTTTAATCTGAATCCTGTGCAATCACAAAATAAAAGTCAAAGAATTGGCGGGACTCACTCTCCGATATATTTTTCGACGTTCAAATCAGTATCTTTCGTAAATAAGAAAAAATATAGATTATGAAAAATGTATGTTTTTGTCCGAGGGCTTGCGCTCTTATAGTGGCGTCTTAAATTGAGAGAAAAAAAGTGCGCTCTTGGTGTCTTTTAGTTATCTATTTTCTCTGTCTAAGAAAGTGTTGGGTGGTTGATTGATTGATCTCTTTTTCTATGGAGAGGATGGGTTTTTATAGAAGTTGGGCAACGGTTGATTCTTCTTATTAATCGTTAAGCCAACTATCGAACGGATAAGTTTTATCCCGGTGACGATTTTAACTAACGTCCAATGTCGTTAGGAGATGAGAGTGAAGGAACCGCCTTGGTCATTAAATTGGTCTTGGTCTTGGTCTGAAATCGGACCACTTTAAAATTGGTCTCGGTCATATTTATTAAAATATGCCGTGCGGACGTTTTGGGCCGTTGAATTTTGTCCTCTGACCTGAAATCATCTTAGGCTGATTTCTTTGGGTCGTTGAACATAATACTCATCACTAACCCTCCTTGAAATTCACCCTTTTGGTATGATGTCCGAGAGCATCTTTTGTCCATGGCCGAAGTTTTATTTGACGAGATTTATTAGCTCATCTGACAAAAACTTTTGGTCTGAAAGCCATTACCAAACGAGGACAATTAGTTTGACGATCTTTATTCTCACTGTCAATCGCCGCATTAAATGCGCGTCTCTTCAGATACTGGACGACTCGTTAAAAATGCGCAAATCATTATTACTGATATCGGGTGTTTTGACATGCGGCACAGCAAATCGATGGTTGACACTTATCAGTGTCATCATAAGGCACGTCTTTTGAATTTCAAATTCGAACGGTGCCGTTTCGTGCCTTCTCCTCTACCTATAAATAGTTGGTTGAGCACTTATGAAATATTTTTTGATTCCTTTTCCTCCAATTTCTCACTTGAAGTTTTCTCTCACCTTTCCTGTTTACTGCTGGAGATTTTTCATTCTCATGACTCCTGGAGTTGAAGGCATTTAGTCTATCCTCACTTTTGTCGACGTGAAATACCTTGGAGCTCGATACAAAACTCTGAGTTCTTTGGTTTATCTTTTATCTGGAGTGAGTGGACGAGTTTTTTCTCCACCAAAAGGCTATATTATTGTGTACGAGACTTATTTGAAAGGTGGTTTTAGATTTCCATTGGCTCCAAAGTTCTACAAAATAATAGTGGAGTTTTACATACCAATCGCCAGACTCCAACCAAATTGCATGAAGTATCTTGTTTTCTTATGTATTTTTGCCCGAATTCACAGCCTGGCTTTTAATGCTACTACCGTGAAAGTTTTGTTTCGTTTCCATCACTGACAAGATTGGATTACTGTTTTTCTGAGGCTGGAGTTTGGTGTGAGTAAAGAAAACCCTAATTCCACAAAGAGGTGGAAAGATCGATTTTGTTTTTATTTGGCGGTTCCCCCTATTTGGGAACTTCACAATGAGTGGAGTCGGGTTTCTGCTTCTTTTCAAACTGATATTTTTTATCATGAGAAGGAGGCGGCCTGAGTGTTGACAGACCTTATTCAGGAAAAAGTTGCGACGTTTAACAAAAATAAGAAGAACTAAATGCTATTTGCGGAATCCCTTGCTTAGGCTAATAGGGAGCCTATTGTTGAGGGGTCAGAGGCTATGTCGGTTCGTAGAAAAAGGTATAAGAGAAAGGATAAAGCCCTCAAAATAAAAGAGTCATCGACCAAAGTGTTCGAGGGAAAAGAGGCCTCTAAGGCGAAGGCTATTCAAATAAAGGAGCCATCTGCCGTTGTGCCTGAAAATAACGAGGCCTCAGCTGAGTCTACTTTTGAGGATGAGGCCACTATTGATCAGTTAATAAGGAAGAAGCGCTCGTCGGTCAGATTGGAATCAACTTCCACGTCTCCCTTGGCCCAAGTTCCTGGAGCCTTCGGATCGGTTGAAGGCAGTGATCCTTCGGAGTCTGTTGCTGAGGAGGTGGCTGAAGTCATGCCGATCCCCTGCCCCAACTCTTGCCTCATATGGGGTTTTGGTCGTTCTGCTTTCATTTCCTGAGGAGCCCCTACCTAATATTACAACTACTTTTATTAAGGATATTTCTTGGATCAACGAGACTCGTTCTAGTGCGGTTGAGGGGATGCCATTACTTGAGTTTTAGGTGACCAGCATGGCTGAAGTGGTCACCTCAAAATTTCATGCTGAAGTTGCAGAGGCATTCTCCTGAGCCTCCAAAGCTCGAGGTTCAACTTGAAGTTGAGATTGAGGGTCAAATTATTGAGGTAGACGCATCATTTTCAGAGAATCCCATGCTCAAGGTTGAGTCCAAAGTAGTGCCTGAACCTGTTGCTGGAACATCTGATTCTGGCCCCCAAGTGCTAGTGTCTGAGGGGGATGTTGTGCTTGAAGGAGTTCTAGAGGAAGCAGAGGTGGTTGGCTCAGAATCTCCAGAGCCCGAGGTTCAAGTGGTTTCTGAGACTCCTACAAGTGATGCAACTCGTGAGAGAATTACCATCTCCGAGGTACTATCCAAATTTTTCTTTAACTTTCACATTATTCTCTTCATATTTGTTAACTTGCTCTATTTCCTTCACAGTTTTAGGAGATGGTCAATCATCTTGCTAGCACTACCAATCATTTAGCTCACAACTACGTGGAGAAAGAGAAGTTTTTAGTTGTCGAGGAGCGTATCTCTCAACTTGAGTATAAATGACTGATATGAAGTAGAAGTACGCCCTCCTTAGAGACCAGAACTTTAAGATTAAGAGTGAGCTTTGGACCTCTAGTCGCCCCGAGAACATCATGAAAATGTTAGAGCGCAGCTATTGTGAAGGTATCAACTTATTCCGACATATTGTCCAAATGATGGCCCATGGTGTTCCTAATTCTGCACTTCATCTGAAGAATACCAGTGCTTGCCATAATTATGATTTGTTTACCCTCCTTGGGATGATGTGGACTATTGGGAGCCTTTGTCGGAAACTCCTCAACCTCGGCCTTCTTCATAAAAACCATTTGTATTTTTTTTTTTACTTGTAATCACTTTTTAATGAATAAAATTTTTTTCTTCAAGTTAACTCTCTCTTTCTTTCTAATGTGTTTTGCTAGTCGGACATTTTATATGTCTGACTTTAAGTATTACTTAAGTTATTGTTAATTCACGGCTTCTATCCCTTGGATTATCCAAATGGTGTCAAAGTATTTGTGTGTCTGATTTAAGTTTTTCTAAGACCATATTCAGCTGACGATACTACCTTAGAGGTTTTTGTATGCGTGTTTCTAAGGAAACCTTCCAAGTTTTAGTCCTTCGGCCTCATTTGGGCCACTTGGTATTATGATCAAATTTTAATTATCAACCTCATTCGGGTCTCTCAGTTATATGACCAAGTTTTACTAATCACCAAGTGTGGTTCACAGACAGGTAAATAAATTTAATTTGACCTAGGGGTGACCTAAGTTATACAATGTGATGAAAAACAAGTAAGCACAAGGACAAATAAATAATTGTAATTTTATTAATGGAATGTTATAAAAATTACAAGCACTCCTCATGATACAAATCTTATCTAATTGTACATTTAATCATTGATGGTATTTTTTAAGGTGAGAGGCATTCCAAGTTTGAGAAACTAATTTGCCATTTTGGGTTCATAACTTGTATGCCCCATTCTTAAGAATGGCCGAAATTAGGAATGACTCTTCTCAGTTATGTAAGAGCTTGTTCCGATCGGTATTTTTGTCAGTGGCTTCTATGCTTCGTAACACTAAGTCTCCTACTTCAAATTGGCTTACATTCACCTTCTTGTTGTAATACCTAGCAATCCTATATTGATAAGTTGCCATCCGCAACCGTGCCATGTCTCGAACTTCTTCAAGTAAATTAAGATTTTTTCAAAATCTTTGTGAGTTATAACACGAATCAAAAGATTCAACACGAAAACTAGGGAGTTCGATCTCTATTAGAATAAAGGCCTCGATCCCGTAGAACAAATTAAAGGGAGTCTTACGGGTTGGCTCTCTAGGTGTCATCTTATATGACCAAAGGACAGATGGGAGTTCATCCACCCAGGAGCCTCCAACATTTTCAAGTTTCGTCTTTAAATTATATAGTATTGTGTGATTAGTAACTTTTACTTGTTCGTTACATTGTGGGTAAGTGACGGAAATGTGAACCAGCTTTATCTTTAAACTAGTACAGTACTTTGTGAAACAGTTGTTGGTAAATTGTGTGCTATTATTGGTTATAATAACTTTAGGTATACCAAATTTACATACAATGTTCTATCGAACGAACACGATTGTATTCTGTTCTATAATTCTAGCGAGTAGGATGGCCTCGACCCATTTTATAAAATAATCTATCATAATAATTATGAACTTTCTTTCTCCTAATATAATTGGAAGTAATCCGAGAATATCAAGCCTCCATTGTGTGAACGACTATGACGACTGCAGAGTTCGGAGTTCTGTATATGGCTGATGGGTAAGATTTCCATACATTTGACAATTTTTATATTTACATACGAAGCCATGATATTGTATTTCATGGTAGGCCAATAATACTCTTACCTTATGAGTTTGAAAGCAAGGTTCTTACCTTTAATGTAAGATCCACGGATATCAAGGTGTACCTCTCCGATGGCATATTTAGCATCTTTTGGCATGGGACACCATAGGTATGAGATTGAGTATCCACATCGGTATAATTTTTTATCTATAATGGTGTACCAGCCTACTATCTTTTTCAAATGCTTGGCTTCATCTAAGTTTTCTGGTAATATATCCTCGGACAGATATTTCACATAAGGAGTCATTCAATTGTCGGCATTAGTTATATGCATGATTTCTTACTCTAGGTCATTGATGTTAGGAATTTCAAGGACTTCACCCATTTTTTGTGCGTATTGTTCTAGGTCTCTGGTTGTCCAACCCTTGCTAGTCAGTCTACTTTCCGATTTTCTTCTCTTGAAATGTGGATCATCTCCACATTGTCAAATGCTGAGATCAGATTTTGGACCTAAGAGAGATATTTAGAAAGCTGTGGATTGTTGGCTTTGAAATTTCCTCGAACTTGATTAATAACCAGTTCTGAGTCATTGTAGACGATAAGGTTCGTGGCCAAACACTCTTTGACCAATTTTAATCCAGCAAGCAATGCCTCATGCTCAGCGACATTATTTATTATTGGGAATTCAGGAGTCATTAAATACTTTATTTTTGACCCGTCGAGCGTTCTTAGTACCACTCCAATCTTACAACCAACTTACATCAAAGAGTCGTCCATGTGCAAAGTCTATGTTAGAGTACTTTGGGGGCTATCGGCCTCAATAGGATCAAGGGTTTTCAGAATTAGGGTCATTATTTCAACAATAAAATCCGCGATGGCCTAGCCTTTTAAGGATGACCTCGGTCGAATTTCACGTTGAATTCTTCCAACTTAATGGCCCACTTGACCAATCATCTTGATACATCTGACTTTTATAGAATTCCTTTTAGTGGTTGGTTAGTCAGGACAATTATTTTATGCGTCTAAAAATATGGTCAGAGTTTCTTGACGGAATACACAAGTGCCAAAGCAATATTTTCGACATGAAAATAATGAGTTTCAGGGTCGGTCAAGATTTTGCAGACATAGTATATAGGCCGTTGTCAGTCGAACTGTTGTCGAATCAGGACCGAACTCAGAGCAGTTTCAGATACAACCAGATATAAATATAACTCATCACCTTCTTGTGGAGAAGTTAATAGTAGCGGATTTGAGCAATACTCATTAAGTTCCTGGAAAGCAGTTTCACATTCGGTAGTCCATTAGAAGCTGACGGCCTTTGTTCCCCTTAGGGTCTTGTAGAAAGATAAGTATTTTTCGGCTAATTTAGCCAAGAAGTGGGAGAGTGCTGCTAGTCTTCCAGTTAATTTTTGGACTTCTTTCATTATCTGAGGTGGATTCATATCCAAGATCACCTTAATCTTCTCAGGATTTGCTTCTATTCCTTAATGTGAAACAATAAAGTCCAAAAATGTTTCTGATGTTACTCTGAACGTATACTTGGTTGGATTAAGTTTTATCTGATGCGCCCTAAGGACACTGAACGCCTTGTCTAGATCACGAATATGGTTGTTGACCACTTTACTTTTTACGAGCATGTCATCCATATATACTTTAATATGTTGTCCGATCTATACCTTAAATATTTTATTAATGAGCCGTTGATAAGTTACACTGGTTTTTTAGACCGAATGGCATAATTTTATAACAGTATATCCATTAGTCTGTCATAAATGATGTGTGCTCATCGTCTTCTGAGTTCATCCGATTTTGGTTATAACTTGAGTATGCATCCATGAAACGGAGTAGTCCGTGTCTACATATCGAGTCTACAAGCAAATCAATTCTTGGTAATGGGAAGTTATCCTTCGGACATGCTTTGTTGGTGTCGATGAAATCAATACACATTCTCCACTTTTCATTACTTTTCTTCACCATGGCCATATTTGATAACCAATTTGGGTATTGAACTTCTCTGATGAATTCAGCATCCAGCAGTTTCTTCACATCCTCTCGAATAGCAATTAATTTTTTTAATCGAATAATTCCTTCATTTTTGTCAGACGAGTTTATGACCAGGATTTAGGCACAACTTATGAACCATTATTCCTATTGGTATCCCTGGTATGTCCTAGGTGTCCAAGCAAAGACTTTGGAATTCTGTCGAAGAAAATTGATAAGCTGACCTCGGAGTGGTTCAGATAAAGAACTCTCAATCTATTTGTACTTTTCATGATCATTGGGATTCAATGAAATTTGATCTGTTGACTCTCTAGACTGGGCTTCTAATAACGTGGTCTCGTTATGAAAGTTAAAGTCTCGGATCGGTTGACTTGTGGGCATCTGAGTAATTTAAGACAAATAACATGTCCGCCCAATGACCTGATTACCTAAGACTTTTCCAATACCAAATGGAGTTGAAAACTTTATTTTTAAATGCGGGATTGAAGTCACTACTCCAAATGTTGTTAAGTAGGGTCATCCGAGGATGATATTATAAACTGATGGAAAATCTACAACTAATAAGGAAAGTATCTTGATGGCCATCATCGGATAGGTTCCCAGCATGACTTGTAGTTGAACGACCTCTTATATGGGTATTGATTCGTTATCCAGTCCGTATAAGGGTCTTTCTGAGATTTTTAATTGACTTCTTTTTAATCCCAATTTAAAGAACGTATTCAAGTAAAGTAAATTTTTAAAACTTTCATTACTAATAAATACTCGTTTCAATCGGTAGTCTATACTATCGTCAGAAACTAGCGCATTTACAACCAATGGGTCGAAATGTGGATATGTTACATGAATTAAGTCTTTATCACTAAAACTAATAACATCATCCTTATTTTCTATCCTTGGTTTTTTGTGGTCGAGGGCTATTCTCGAGCTCTCTAGAATATCATCCCAAACGGGATGCGTGATAATCATGCTTACGACGCCAACTGCTACTCGGTTCCTTAGCTGCTCGGTCTCATCTCTGTCTACTCCTCTGATAGTCTGTCTGGATCTTTACAGAAATTGATTGAGATGTTCCTTCCGAATTAGCTTTTCAATTTCTTTTTATAGTATCCTACAGTTTTCACTACTGTGGCCTTCGCACTGATAATAGTGACAATATTTTGACTGGTTACTTCTATCAGGATTCTTCAATACTTTCAACCATTTGAAGAATTTTTCATCTCGCAATTGTATTAAGATGTTAATACGATTGTTATTTGGGGGAGTCAAATCTTGATATCTAAACTCCCTTCTCGGAGCTGACTTGAACTTCTGCTACTTCATTGATCCTCGGGGACCCATGTTGTCCCCATTTTTCCTCTTCCTTTCCACCGTCTTTTGGTGGGGCTGATCCTTTCGTTCTAGCCCTTTTGCTTCGTTGGTTTCCTCGATCGCTATATAGACTCGAGTAATGACCTCAACTTCTCTGAAGGTTTGTAGGTTCTTGTGAGCCAGATGCCTAAAAAAGTCGCCAAACTCTAACATGGATATAAAAGCACTATGTTTTACTTCATCAGTGAGTTTTAATATCTTCCTGGCCTCAACCGTGAATCTAGCCAAGAACTTCTTCAAACTTTTATTCGACCCTTGCTTAACTCGGGCCAAGTGCCATGACTGTTTTTCTTCCCTCCTACCGGAGGCAAATTAAGATAAGAAGATATCGGCCAAATCTTAGAAAGTTCTGATGGAGTTCGATTGAAACCGATAGAATCATATTTGGGCATCCCCTTTTAGGGTCCGGGGGAAGCAAAGGCACATTACTGCCTCATCTAAGTATTGAAAGCTCATAAGAGTATAGAAATGATTCAAATGATCCATAGGATCATAACTTCTATCGTATGGATCCAGAGTTGGCATCTTGAACTTATGCGGGAGAGATTGCATTCAGATTTTCATTGTAAATGGAGATCTCTGTAAATCAACAGCTCTTCTTCTAGTGTCTTCTCCAAAAACATACTGTCAAATTCTTTCAACTTTTTCCTTCACTTGGAAGGGAGCCTCCATCCTCTTTTCATTGAGAAAATTTCTCAATTCAAAGGGGTTTTATACAGTTTGAAAACTTGGGTGGCTCACAACCCTTCGAGGATGTTCATCATGAGAGATTCCTGCCTGATATGTAGGCTTCCTCTTATCACGAGAGTTTCAAGGGTTTCGCCTCTCAGTGCTATCCTCTCAAGCTCTGAAACTTAAGCGACCTTCAAGTCGCGACGGAACTTTATTGTTTGAGGCTGCTTGAATCCCCAGATCTTCATGTTGGCAAATCTTCTTAGAGGAGTGTTTTCTTTCCCTAAGAAAACTTTATTGATCCCTTCATCCTCCTCTTGGACGTAGCGATTTGGAAGCCCAAAGATAGGACCCCTTTTGGCCGCTCGTCTAAACATGTGTAAATTGTCTGAACCTTAGAGATGTCGTCTATTTTTATCGCAAGTGCTCGTACACAAGGGACGGGATGGTTATCCATTCGATCGACCATAGGAAGACAGTTGTCACATGAAGTGATGTTTCTGACAGGTGTACTGACTTGTACTCTAGTATTCACTATATTTTTATCAAGATTGTGGTTATAGAACTCACTTTCCCACAAATGGTGCCAACGATGCGTCCAATGACTCTGATTGCTGTATGAATGAGTAGATCTTGCGGTTTGTCCGTTAGGTGTTAAGTCGCGTTCGGTCTCCGTATGTTTTTAATCTGAATCCTATACAATCACAAAATAAAAGTTAAAGAATTGACGGGAGTCGCTTTTCGATATATCCTCCGACATTCAAATCAATATTTTATTAAATAAGAGAAAAGATAGATGATAAAAAATGTATATTTTTATCTGAGAGCTTACGCTCTTCCTTAAAAAATGTATGTCTTTTAGTTGTCTATTTTCTTTGCCTGAGAAAGTGTTGAATGGTTGATTGATTGATCCCTTTTTCTGTGGGGATGATGGGTTCTTATAGAAGTGGAGCGACGGTTGATTCTTCTCATTAATCATTAAGCCAGCTGTCGGACAGATAAATCTTATCTCGATGACGGTTTTAACTAACATTCAATATCGTTAGGAGGTGAGAGTGAAGGAACCGCCTTTGTCGTTAAATTGGTTTCAGTCTAACTCAGAAATTGGACCACTCTGAAATTGGTCTCGGCATATTTGCTAAAATGGGCTGTGCAGACGTTTTGAACCGTTGAATTTTGTCCTCTGACCTGAAATCATCTTAGGCTGATTTCTTTGGGCCGTCAAATATAATACTCATCAGGTTTTAAAATATAATTTTTTCTAACAATTTTGTCACCTCTGACTCTCGATAAGTCATTAGTCTCGTGTTAAGTTTGAAATCTTTCATAAAAAATTACTATTTATTTGTGATTTCGATAATATTCTAACATGTTAGGCATCCCATCTAGAATTTAGATTTTTTTGGAATATCAATCACTTTATCTAGGATATTCAACTTCTTTATAACATTGATTCTCTTGCTAATCTTGTCGAGGACTTCAGTGACTGTTTATCAAATGAAT
The DNA here is from genome assembly GCA_025585075.1 of Nepenthes mirabilis. NCBI lineage: Eukaryota > Viridiplantae > Streptophyta > Magnoliopsida > Caryophyllales > Nepenthaceae > Nepenthes > Nepenthes mirabilis. The sequence goes on along the minus strand of JAODPA010004652.1, from coordinate 2,518 downwards.
CGGAACTCGATCTATGGATTGGGGCACCGGAGCTATCAATGACACAAAGATGACGTCTACCTTCTATGATCTATTATTAACCTTCACATTCTGAAGCTAAAGTTATTAGTCATGGAACTATAAATAAATATATTGTCTGAGTTTTACAGATTAACTGATAATATTTGGGTATCATATGTGCATGGTCATCATTATTATATTGCTCAGCATTCGACCTCCTCTGCTCATATGCTGTAATGACGGGTGGCCTCGAGTCTTGTGGAGCGTTAAATTCAACGAAGGAGCTTTATATTTTATGGGAGTCTTAAAATTCTTTTGTGCCTCATGAAGGGCACGTTCTCGAGACTCCCATTTCCTTTTACCTCATTCGTCATGATAGTCCTTTTTCTTTAAGAAGCTCTTCCTCCAATAAGTCTTATGAAACCCCTAGCAACGTAGTTGCTAATTGGTGCTGAAATGTCATTCCCAAGAATTTTGATACTATAATTTCAGACTCGAGAAAGTGTTGATGACCTTCGGCATCAAAGAAGCGACACTCAGGGCTTGGTCACTTCCAGATTTTTGAAGATCTTGCCAACATTTGTTATGAGCTTAAAAGTTATAAAATGTCACATCAATTGCTAGATCTTATCAAATTTGCTTTCTAACCAAGTCTAGAATGGGTTGGGAAGGGAGTGTGATCAGGTTTAAATGTAAAAATGTAACTGCAAAGTGAGGCATCTATTAGACTGTAGATTATTTGGCCAAAACTACAATTATTCTCATATATAATTAAAATTGGTTTAGAGGGGCGTTGGACATTTACAAAATAACTAAAAGCATGAAATATAATAAGCTAATTGATAGGTATTATATCCTATGGCCCAAATAAATTGGCCCAAGATGATTTCAGGTCAGAGGATAAAATACAACGGCCCAATACATTCGCGTAGCCCAATTCAATAAATATGGCCGAGACCAATTTCAGAATGGTCCAATTCTAGAGTCATGCCGAGACCAATTTACCGGCCTAGATGATTCCCTAACTAATAACATCGGATGCTAATTAAAACCGTTGTCGGGATTGAACTTAACCGTTCGACAGTTTTTCTAACAGTTAAGCGTTGCCTACTGTGAGGTTTCGATTTTCATAATATTGTAATTATGAGTAATTAAGACAATATAATCAAAATTAGACTTAATTCATGTGAAAAAAAATTAGGTTTCGGATGCTGGATGAGAAATGGCAGGGGACGCCCACCAATTGCCTGAGGTGGTGCCGTGGGCGCCCAATCCATTGCACCCGTGCCTGCTGGACACTCGAGCCCTTGTGGCAGGCGCTGAAACCAGAAGCAGCACGCTTGCTACGCGTTAACGCGTGAGGGTTTTATCCTGCGACATTTTTCGGCTTCCAACGAGAGAGGAGAGAGAGAGAGAACACGATGGAGAAGAGAGAGGAGAAAATCAAGGCGAGTTCGATTCCAACATAGAGTTAGTTATAGAAGTGATAGATCGGATTGAGGTAAGTATACCCATATACTTTTCTTTCTCATATTGTACTTTTTGTTTATTCCTCTTGGGTGTTTTCATTTCAATACCCATCAAAATCATATATTTTATGAAATCTATAACTTAAGCATGATTATTTGTTAATTTGGTATCTAATTTGTTAGTTTTACGTGACTTTGTGTATACCGGTAAACCCTAACCTATGCTAGACACTTTTACCCATTTATTTTGAGATTTATATATAATTTGGCCTTAGATAATTGTAATGCTAACCTTGTGAACGTTTTTACTTTGATTATTTGGTATTTATTTGTATAAAAATTGTATATGTTAATTTGTATATTTTGAAAATTATGTTGTGAATCGTTTCTGAAGGGATTTATCATCCGAAAGCGACAAAATTATATTTGGTTCATGCTGATAAGAATTTACTAATTTTTTCTAAGCCATATGTTTATTCATGCATGTAATTGAAATCAAATAAAGATTAAGTCCCCAAATAAATAACAATATGTATTTGTAATCAAGAAATATGGGATTTATACAAAGTATAAGAAGGGAATCCACAATATGATATGTTTTATGATTTGTTCTCCAGGAATGAGAACTCTCTGTAAGAATATGGTAGATTTTTTTTTAAGTAAAATTAATCATGAAATCTAGACTAAGAATTTATATTCAGATTGTAGTATTCCCTGATATACTTTAGAATATTATTGTGGTAACACGAGGATTGCCTTTAGGCCATGAGGGACATGGTGGCATACGTTTTATGATATCGTATATTAGGTTAAAGGTATACCGCTCACCACGGAGTATTAAATTGTATGGGTAGCACTTTAGAATATATAGAAGTATACACATTCCTTTTATCGTTCAACCACACCGTTAGTTGGTAAGACTTACTAGCTTTGATCCACAAAGATAAAGATATTTCTACATATTTTAGAATCTAAAAAAATTAGAAACAAAATATGAAAGAAAAATGAGTTTTGAAATTGCATTTCATCATACTTTATGTTCATACATC
>JAODPA010004641.1:0-13970 GCA_025585075.1 Nepenthes mirabilis | reverse complement strand
TTTTGTTAATTTTGTTTCACGTGTTTTAGAATCTTTGCACATCATGAGATTTTAGTATCCATGCCATTAACATTTTAACGAAGGCCACGCCATTAACATTTTAACGAAGGCTTACAAATTTGAATAGTGCATAAAACAATGGAGAAATGTGGAAAAATATAAGATGAAAAAACCTTTGCCCTAAATCTCAAGTACAAAAAAATGATTTTCTTAAAAGATAGTTACTCACATGTATCTGAGAAAACATTTTAAAGTGCAGCTGTTTTGTCTTACTTTTTGGTGCCTCATAAGTGTCTGAAATAGAACTATTTATGGCCACCAGTATGGAGGGCTAGTGATGGGTATACCAGAAATGGGCTGGACTCAGAAAGTCAACAAAGGCCCAAGACGGCGGTCAACACCCTAACGGCCCAATTAGAAAATAGGCCCAAAAGTTAGAAAGATCAGGACGGTCAACATTGGCGTTGACCGTCCGGGCGGCCAACTCTCAAACAAGCGGCCAACTCTCAAACGGACGGTCAACTCAAACGTTGACCGTCCGCCTTACGCGCCTTGGGCCCAAAGAGGCTTTACTACAATAATGGGCCTGACTTACTCAGACCCATAACCCATCAGACGGCTAATAACTGATATCCTCCACAAGGGTGGCCAATACTCACGCTGCCGGTCAACTCGAACGTTAACCGTTCGCATTTTGCACGTTGGATCCCAAGAAGCCCTTCTACAGTAACGGGCCTGACTCGTTTAAACCCACAAATCATCAAAAGGCCAACAACGATTTTTCAAGGATATTCCACGATCTCAGCAGGCACCGAAAGGGACACTGGCAATATTGGCACCTCTTATATAAGGAAGGCGCCAGATTTTCTCCAAATTCTTGCCAGCCCAGGCTTTCCAACGGTAATATGCACGGAAGGAAAGCACCCGGTTTGAAAAGTTGTTGGCTGCCCCACAAGGAAACAATCACGATCAGCATGCCAACTGGTATCTGCTCCAGAAGGCAAGCCAGCCAGCAGATCAGGAAGGCAATCGCTCCTTCCAAAGAAGGAGGATCGTCCTCTCAGTTACAAAAGAAGCCATTGAATCATCATTCAGGGCATGCTTTCATTGACGCTTTCTTCAACGCATCCAACTGCATACGATTGATTGCTCTGAGAAATCTGCTTTCTCTGCCACCTTCATTCTCGAAAAAACCCAAAGGCAACAAGCGAGCCCTCACGGTCGTTTATTGTCTTCCCACCTTCCAAATCCAAGAAGACCTCACGTCTCTCTTACATCTAGATCAAACACTCTTTCTCTTTCTCTCTCTCTCAATTTCAGTTTCTTTCTTACGAAAACTGTTTTACTGACTTGAGTGTCGGAGTATTTTCGGTGGGACAATTTTTCGCCGAACACGCTGACCTCCTGTTCTGTTTAGTAGTGTGCAGGATTCGACTCAGGGAACGGAGCCGGAGCTACGACAAGAGGATCATCCGAATCTGTTCGAAGTTCGGATCCAGAAACGCATCAATAAAGAATATTGAAAATTAGGCAACAAAACACACGACTATTTAAAAAAAAATGCCCCAACGCACGTTAGTCGCATAAATGTACTTCAAGTGTGAAAGCTTTGGCAAGAAATCCACACCCCAATTTATATACGTCTCTCAAGTACATACCAAGCACAACAACCAGTGTGAAATGGTGCTCATACGCAGTTAGGCACACATCAAATGTGAATATTCTAAATAAGATACATATATGCGTTCCCCGGGTATACATCATGTGTAAACATTCTAAACAAAATACGCATATGTATGATTCGAGTGCATATCGAACGTCTCTAACATTATGTGTGTTATAATATAAATAAAGAAGGATAAATTCACTGTGGATTACTCGTTTCTAGCTGATTCTAGGATGGTGAATATCATATTGACAAGCCCTTTTTTTATTAGAATTGATCAAACATATTCAAAAGTAATTAACCAGAAACCAATTTGGCTTGACCATTAATCAGTTTAGCTATACCGATTAATCAACTTCTAAATATCATGATATATCTGCGCAAAGTATTAAAAAAAAAAGAGAATAAAAAATATATCATTCCAAAATGTCCACCCAATAGAAATATGGGTTGAGAGAAGGTTGTGAGGTCACAGAAAGTCTCTCTCCCCCGTCTGTTTTTTTTTTTTTTTTTTCGAAAAATGGACTAATTGTTAAAATATTGCCCCTCCAAAAATCTACATAATACCCCACTCCCCTCCAACCTTCTCTTCACCAAGACTCTCTACTCTCTCATCATTAGTTTTATAAGTGATCTAATATTTTATTTATAGTTATTTATTTGTTATAACTTTGAATTCATTTTTTATCTGTATACTTAATGATTAATTTTGTACATTTTGATTATTATATTTATGACTTATACTTTTTCTCATTTAAGTGGTGATCGAAATTAGGATAACTATTTTGAAACTAATGTGCTTGTTATACCGTAGAGTAGTTCTAAAAGGCTAGCATCACATTGTACCCATACATTGTCACTTCTGTACTTCTGGGTGCCCTACAAAAAATGTTTGAATAATAGTTGATAACTTCTTAAAATTAAATTGAAAGATTTAGCACAATTTTAAGATGGTATGAGTCCATCAACCCGATCAGGTGTTGTAATAGAAGGTCCAAAAATTATCAATATAAGCCAATAAGAGTAGACCCAATGGCAACCCAATAGGATATAAACTTAAGAAGAGATTAAATAAGTAAGGCTCAACTGCAATTCCAATAACTTGGTCCTATTGATCAAACGATTTGATGATTAGGATTTCAAAGCCAATTCATATTTTATAGGGTGGTCAAGGCCGAATTAGAGAGATAAATTAAATGATGCCAAGCTGCTCAATCAAACAATTAGCCAACTCTCTATACATAGCCAATACTTTCCACCCTAATTAATGGCCCCATCAAATAATGCACAAATTACACGATCTAAAAGAGCACCTCATGAGTCAAAACCCAAGACGTGCATGGTGAGGCTGAGTTATAATGATTAGCAACCAACCTAACTTTTATACTATGGCTTATAACCCTACTTCGAGAACTCATCATGCATTGGTTTCAATATCTCTATAAATACTAAGCCTTTATAATAAAGACATAATGGAACTCTAACTCTAAAATCCAAAAATATTATCATCTTACATCTATGTAAACTCAAAAACCCCTTAGATTTGGTTACGGGATGATCATAACTTCTCTAGGGTCCAATCTTGTAGCACTTAGACTATAGAAAGAGATTCAGAAGTTATCTTCCATACCGGCTCATTCCCCCCTAAAAAATATTCTCTTGAAACTTAATATACTCTCTACCTCAACTAATCCTATACTCTACCCCCAACTCGCTGGTTAGTAATTACTAACTTTAACATCGAAGAATAATTTGATGAGGCAATCCCAAAACCTCTAAGACTCTCGTCTAGATTTGTGCTATGCAATTTCCAACCCACATTTGAAATCTCTCGAACTGAAATACATATAAAATCTATCCATCATTGACACCATCTATAGGAATAAATTTAGAAATTTTTTCCTACACATTCTTACATCCATGAAGATCCCTGAATAAACCACCATGGCAAATCCCAAGCTCAAGGCTAGTCGAGTTAAGGTTTTTAGGACATTTTCTTTCATAATGCCCCTCCAAACAAAGATTGTCAATTGTGTACCCGTTCACTAGCAGTGTCAAGCATTGAAGCAATGGTTGCACAACTATATGAGATGTCCTAAATGTTGAAATTCCTATGGGATAGATTCGAAAACAAACCATGTTAAGTTGAAGTTTCCCTTCAGCAATGACTAAGTCAAAGAACTCGAAGGATAGGAAGGACACCTCCAAAAAGAAAATGACTAAGTCCAAGTCACCAATGGTTTACAAGGCATACTACCGACCCTTCTCCTTGTGCCTAGGCTATTGGGGGTCGCTCCTGTGTGGAAGTCATAATAGTGGGAGGATTTAAACGAAGTACGAGGACCTTGTGTGCTACTAAAGCCTGCGAATTTGTATGCTAAGTGTCCGTGAACTATGCACAAACTAAACACAAGAAATTCCGATCAACACTGTTGACCAAAAGTTTTGGATGGATAGAAATGATTGGTTAACTTGTTGACCAGCTAAATGTGTATTCCAGTTAACATGGTTGTTGACCGGCCAAGAGAAAAAAACGGTCAACATGGTTGTTGAACGGCCAAGAAAAGAAGATGGCCGACAAAATATGGGCTGTTCATTAGGGAATCCAGTAGGGTGCCAGCTCTGAAGATTTTCTGAGCATACGTGATTTCTGGAGATTATGCACGATCTCTGGGAACCATTTTTGTACAGATATCTTTATATTGTTGGAAGGGACAGATTTTATCGGGAATAGAATATTCTACAAATTGCCATAATATATGTGTATCTGTATTAAAACGATAAGAGGGTGTGAGTTCATTCTTCTGCTTAGTGTGCGAGAGTGAAAAGAGAGAACACGGTGAGTGTATTTTGTTATTATTCTTCATTCTCTTCGTCTAGGGTTTGTATAATCGTGGAACTTACATAATGGATTTGTTTACGGACTAAGTGTCCCATAATTTTTTTCTTCGGTTTATGAAGGATTTTTCACGTAAATTTTATTGTATAATTTTTCTTCTTCTTTCACTCCTCAGTGTGTGTGTGATTCTGTGTATTGTTACCCGGTCACCTCCTTTCTATGCCAACAAGTGGTATCGAGGGTACGGTTGATAACTCTATCTAAATGGTATCGTCGTTTTTAAAGAATTCGCCGTTTAGTGTGGAGCAGTTCAACGCATAAGATAACTTCATCATCTAACAAGAAAGGGTGAAGAACATCTTGATTAGAGAGAGAACCATGAAAGCGTTGAATAAGAAGGATGAGAAGCCATAGAACCTAACCGAGAAAGAATGGCAAAACAAAAAGAATCTTGTCAACTGTACCATAAAGCTGTGTCTGGCGGACAACACACTCCAGGAGGTCATCGGCCTGACAGATCCGACGGAGGTTTGGGAGAAACTGGAAAGCCCATATAAGTCAAAGTCCTTGACAACCAAGCTGCACGTAAAAAAACAGTTCTATGATCTGTGGTTGTCAAAAGGTTAGAGTTTTGAAAAGCACTTTGACGAGTTTAATCAAATTGTAACGCAGATGTTGGCCCTTGACGATGAGATCAACGAGGAGGACAAGGCCTTGGTATTACTAGCTTCTCTGCCAGCGTCATATGACCATATCGTCATAACTTTATTATTTGGAAAGGGCACCCTTAAGTTGGATGAAATCATTGCTTCCTTACTCATGAATGAGTCAAGGCGGCCACAATGGGCCTCAACGTCTTCACGTTCTGAGGTACTTATGACCGAGTCTAAAGAAAGGAGTAGAAGACGTAGCCAGAAGTTTGGAGAAAAGGGCCACAGTAAATCTTGGTCAAGATATTAAAACCTTGAGTGTCATCACTGAGTAAGAAGTGCCACATCAGGAAGCACTACTTCAAGTGAAAGCATAAAAATACGAAAAAGGAGAAAAGAGAAAAGGGACGAAGAGAAGAAAAATCCTCGATCTCAATAATCACAGGAGGCGATCTCCTGTTGACGTGTGAAGACAACGTGGCAAGTCAAACGGACCATGAGTCCAGTTGGGTGGTTGAATCTGGTGCTTCTCTGCATGCCACATCTAAAAGGGGACTGTTCACATCCTACAGCTCAGGAGATTTTAGAATGATAAGGATGAAAAAAGAAGTAATATCCTCAATTACTGGCAGAGGTGACGTTGTATTAGTCACCAATAATGGGATGAAATTGCTACTGAAAGATGTACGGCATATCCCTAACATTCGGATGAATATAATTTTAACTAGCCGGCTGAATGATGAAGGTTATTTCAATACCTTATGTGAAGGTGAATGAAAACTAACCAGAGGGTCTCTAATTGTGGCAAGAGGAAAAAAGTCCTCCAATCTATATGTAATGAAGGAGTGTGTAGTAGCCGAAAACGTGAATGTCACAACTAGTAAAGTGTCCGAGAATCTATGGCATTGTAGGTTGGGGCACATAAGTGAACACAGATTATATCATTTAGCCAAAAAGGGCCTTATTCTAGGAGTGATTGATGACGAACTACGAACATGTTCTCATTGTATGGCCAATAAGTAAAAAAGAGTCTTGTTTCATTGAGACTCATCCTCTACAAAGGCAGAAGTACTCGATCTGGTCCACACAGATGTATGTGAACAATTTAAAGAGAAGTCATTTGGTGGAACCCATTACTTCGTATCTTTCATTGATAACTCTTCCAGATGCTGTGGATTTTCCCATTAAAGACTAAGGACCAACTCCTCGGTGTGTTTGAGTAGTTTCATACTCTAGTGGAGCGTCAGATGGGGAAGAAATTGAAGAACATCCAGAGTGACAATGGCAGTACATTGGGGCCTTTGATGCCTATTGCTGGTCTCATGGCATTAGGTATCAGAAGACTCCACCAAAAACATCATAGTTAAAAGAAGTGGCTGAGCGAATGAACAACACACTTCTGGAGAGAGTGAGATGCATGCTTTTGGAAGCAAAGTTTTCTACATCCTTTTGGATAGAAGCACTAAAAATGGTGGCCTATATCATTAATAGGTTGCCTAGTAAGCCATTGAATAGAGAAGTGTCGGAGAAAATATGGTCAAAAGAAGAGCTCTCTTATAGCCATCTACGAGTATTTGGATGCAAAGCCTTTGTTCGTATCCCAAAAGATGAAAAAATCAAGCTAGAGCCAAAGACGATGCAGTGCATCTTTCTGGGCTATGGGAAAGATGAATTATGCTACATATTTTATGACCCAACTGAGAGAAAACTTGTCTGGTCAAAGGATGTAACTTTCATTAAGGATGAAAAGATTAAGGACATTGGTAAGAAGACCAAATTTGATGATGCCCGGACAGATAAGGTGACTGTCAAAGTTGTCCATCCCGTACCTCTGTAGAAAGAGGACAATGGTTCAGAAGTGGCTAAGGACAATAATAAGTCGATTACGGTACCTGACGAGAATCAGGATGAAGTCACTCTTCAACCGGACGAGGAGGTTCCTGTCCGACGATCCTTAAGGAACAGACAGCCGTCTGTCCGCCTGCCATCTAGTGAGTATATCCTACTCACTGATACCGGAGAGTCTAAAACTTTTGAAGAGGTTATGGAAGATATGAATAAGGAGAGATGACTGGAAGCCATGGGAGATGAAATAAGCTCTATCCATGAAAACTATACTTCCGAGTTGGTTGAACAGCCTAAAGTGAAGAGAGTTCTAAAGAATAAGTGGATCTTTCGATTGAAAATATCCGAGGACAGCATGCAGTCGAGATATAAGGCACGGCTAGTAGTGAAAGGTTTTAATTAGCGTAAAAATGTGATTTTGATGAGATCTTTGCACTGGTGGTGAAAATATCCTCCGTTCATGTTATACTTGGTTTAGCAGCTGCTCTGGATTTGGATATAGAGCAGTTGGATATCCAGATAGTATTCCTCCACGATAACCTCGATGAAGAAATTTACATGGAGCAACCTAAGGTGTTCGAGGTCAAGGGGAAGGAAAGATTGATTTGCCGTCTAAAGAAGAGCCTGTATAGACTAAAACAGGCTCCAAGACAATGGTGTAAGAAGTTCGTGTCAGTTATGGTAGATCACGACTATCGGAAGACTACTTCGGACAATTGCATATTTATTCAAAAGTTCTCGGAAGATAATTTTATCGTCATTTTTCTCTATGTGGACGACATGTTGGTAGTCGGACAAAATAGTGCTTAGATAAAGGAATTGAAGAGGCAAGTTGGTCAATCATTTTCCATGAAAGACCTGAGATCAATGAAAAAGATTCTTGGCGTTAGAATTATTCATGACCGAGAGGCAGGGAAATTGTGGCTGTCCCAAGAAAATTACATTGAAAATATGCTCCAACGTTTCAACTTGGACAAATCCAAACCTGTGAGCACTCCGCTAGCAAACCACCACAGGCTGAGCAGTCACTAGTGTCCATCATCGGATGTTGAGAAAGTATATATGAAAGGCGTGCCTTACTTATCAGGTGTAGGAAGCTTAATATATACCTTAGTATGCACAATGTCGGACATAGCATGCGTTGTTGACATAGTTAGTCGTTTTCTATCCAACCCAGGGAGGGAGCATTGGTTCGCGGTTAAATGGATTATGAGATACATCCGAAGAACTTCCAAGAGGTGCCTATGTCTTAGAAGTGACAAGCCTCAATTGGTGGAATACTCGGATGCTAATATGACCGAAGATATTGACTCTCGTAAGTCCACCTCAGGATACTTGGTGAAATTTGTTAGAGGAGTAGTTTCCTGATAGTCCAAGTTGCAGAAGTGCGTTACCCTTTCTACCATTGAAGCCGAGTATATTATAGTGATAGTAGCTTACAAAAAAAATATTGTGGATAAAGAAATTTCTCCAATAATTGGGCCTCAGACAGAAAAAGTATGAGATATTTTGTGATAATCAGAGTGCGATACATTTTTGTAAGAACTCCTTATTCCACTCTAGATCGAAACATATTAATATTCAATACCATTAGGGGAAAGATGTTATTGAAGCGGGCTTACTATCATTGGAAAAGATTGGCACTGAAGAAAATGGCGCAGACATGATGACCAAAATTTTACCGAAAGATAAGAATGAAGCTTGCTGCAGTTTGGCTAGACTGACGGACTCAAATTCCCCACGATCTTGAGAGAACGTTTGTTAGGGGTCACTCCCATGTAGAAGTCCTAGTAGTCGGAGGACCTGGACGAAGTACGAAGATCTTGTATGCTACTAAGGCCCGCGGACTTGTGTGCTTAGCACAAGAAATTCCGATCAACACTGTTGACCGATAATTTTGGATGGATAGAAATGACCAGCAACTTATTGACCGACTAAATGTGTATTCTAGTCAACATGGTTGTTGATCGGCCAAGAGAAGAAAATGGTCAACATGGTTGTTGACCGGCCAAGAAAAGAAGACGGCCGACAAAATATTGGCCATTCATCAGGGAATCCAGTAGGGTGCCAACTCAGACGATTTTCTGAGCATGCGTGATTTCAGAAGGTTATATACGATCTCTGGGAACCATTTTTGTAATAGTATCTTTATATTGTTAGTAGGGACAGATTTTATCGGGAATAGAATATTCTGTGGATTGCCATAATATATGTGTGCCTATATTAAAACGATGAGAGGGTGTGAGTTTATTATTCGGCTAAGTGTGCGAGAGTGAAAAGAGAGAACACGGTGAGTGTATTTTTCTCTTGTTCTCCATTCTCTTCGTCTAAAGTTTGTGTAATAGTGGAACTCACATAGTGATTTGTTTGCAGATTAAGTGTCACATAATTTTTACCTTCGATTTGTGAATAGTTTTCCACATAAATCTTGTTGTTCAATTCTTTTTCTTCTTTCACTCTTCAATATGTGTGTGATTCTGTGCATTGTTGTCCGGTCACCTTCTTTCTGTGTCAACATAGGCTACCTAAAATCATAGCAATGGGACATCGATACCAACTCCCCATCTTACAAAAATCCAAATACAACATTCATGATTCTGCTAGTTAGCTTATGACTATGTTGCTAGAAAAATATGCAGAGGATGAGATATTTAACCACATAATGGTGGAGTCATGCAGGATGAATCCTCAATGCATACATAATCATGATGAGTTCCCTCACAATTGAAAATTGCAATCCACTTTTCAGATTAGCTTTGTAATACCCGATTTCTGTCTAATTTGATTTGGCATTGTCAATTTATTTTGAGTTAAATTTGATATATTAAAATATATTTATGTAATGTGGATTTGAAAGATATTTTGAGTAAGAAAGCAGATTAATGTCTAAGGTACGCCCAACGCGCGTTTGAGTACAAATTTTAGATTGAGGAGCGTTTGAGGTGGCACTCGAGCGCTAATTCCCATAGTGGTCGCACTTGAGGTATGCCCGAGGTGGAGCTTGTGTGCCAATTTGGTTATATAAGGAGCAGTACGCTCTGTTCGGTCATTTTACACATGAAAGAAGAGAAAGGAAAGAGAATGAGGGAGAAGAAAGAGGAGTAAGGTGATTTCAAAACATCTTTTAATCAGATTTGTTTAATTAAATGTTGAGACAAGTATTTTTATACCCTATTCTTGATCTATTTATGTTTTTGGTTATTTTTACTTACGTTTGATGGATCTGATGTACATTATGTTAGTTTATTTACCCTGTTTGATTTCCTCATGCATATATGTCCCTTTTCTTGGTTGTTTTGAGATTTTATTTTGATTTTGCTAATACTTAGGAATTTTACTTGTTTTGTTAAAAATGGGTAAATTTTTTAAGGTATTATGTTCATACATAAGCATATTTATAAAGAAAAAGTCATAAAAATGAGCATATATGCCGTGCATGCAGTATCCATGCATTGTGCTTCGGATCGAACTCTATCTTTATTATGTGATTCGATATATGACCTTTTCTGAAGAGAAAGCTTTGTGATTTAACCTTTTTGAGTGGAAACTTTAACCTTTTTCGCCAGATAGGAAAAGTTTTACAATATGTGATATAGTGATCCTTTCCGATTTGTGTTTTATTATAACTATCGTAAGAAATTAAACATAACCAATATCTTCATACATCCTAATATATTAGATATACCTGAAAACTATACCTATCATCCATGAATGACAAAAGAAAGTGGCATTTGATCCCATCTATGGAAAGTGATATGTAGTTGTCCCGTTTATGGGTCTAAATAATAGTGATATAACCTTAGGCTACCGAGTATACGTATAACCCTTTCTTAAGTTAGTCTTTTGATATTTGATTTTTCAATTTTAGTATATTTTAGATTTTTGATATATTTTATTTGCATTGACTTGTATTTGAGATTTCGTTTTAAATTCGTTGGTTTTACCCACAGTTGGAATTCAGTTGGTCTCGTATAATTGAAACTTGTAACTTTCATTTTGGATTATACTTTTGAATACGAGATCACATTCAATCTTTCTTTAATGGGCTTTTGGATTATGATTTTACTCGTTTTGTATATATTTATCAACCCTCATCCTGATTTTGGATGTATTTGTTTATTATACTGTATAATGATACTTATTGAACTGTTGACTTATATTTTTAATATTCTTATCCCTTCCATTTAATGGATTTCGGATACATTGTTGAGAGTTCAGGCTCGGGTTGGATTAAAGTCTCGCTTATATTTTTGGTAAATATTAACACTATATTTGGATTGTATTTATATCATATATATTTTGGTATTATTGGGGCGGTAAATAAAATAATGACTGTGTGTAGTATCATCAAAGAAACAGTGTTCAGATCATTTAATAAAATAAATTTTGTGGTATTTGGTTTATTATGGTTCGGTGATGTCGTTGGTCACTTATTTCTTACGATATTTGGGAGTAGGTCATGATTATCTATTATCTGGAATAGTAGTCTGGAGAGATCTTGCGAATGAATATTATTATTATTTATTATTTTAGTTATAGTCGGACCGTTAGATGGGCTGTCAAGTAATGTTCGGATTTAGAATTTGTTTTGGTTATTATCTTATATTAGAAAATTTAATTTTATGGGTTAAAATTATTCATATTTATTATTAAAACTTATTTTAATTCAGAGCCATAATAAGCCTCATAAACAATGATAAAACCCTACTGATGGGAGGAAGTACAATCACTTGAGTCAAGAACTATTAAGATGATGGAAGGGATGATATACCTCTCATAGATGGTGGCATCTGCTTCCAATTGATTCAAGGTAGAAGTAATAGCAGCAACACCACAAGATGCAAAACCTTAAGAATGTTGTGATTCCAAAGAGGAATATAGAAGACAAGGTTGGAAGCTTTATAAAACTACAAATCTTAAAGGAGCCGCTAGAGAGCTCAATGATTCACTTTGAAGCATTTTGCCTAAATAAACTCAGAAATGGGCGCCAAATAGAAATAAAAAGGTCATTTAAGCCCCATTGAAATAAAGTATTTCAACAGAGACATCTTTTGCTAAAATCACGCGTTTTATCAAAAAATCTTCTCACTACCAAACAATGTATTTGGATAGTATTCACAATGCATTTGATTTTGAAGCAAATGCATCAAAATGATGCATCAAGCTTAGGAAGAAAGGGATCTTTCCCAAGGGAAGCAAGAGTATTAAATACACTACCATCAAGTCTCCTCTAGATTAGAAGGACTATCATAATGATAATGTCATCCAATTCTTGAACAACCGGCCGTCCAATTGTGACAAAGACAATTGGAACCTCATCAAGCACGAATGACAGACAAAGAGTTCCTTGATCGTTCAATTTTTGAATTCAACTCAGACAATGATTCAGAGTCTAGTAAATATTTCTAATTGGATCAAATCTAAAAATACAAGTTGTGATCAGGAGAAGGATCTGGTTTGTTAGAGGGATGAGCTGTCACTATTTTAAGGATTTAGGCACCCACAATCAAAGTTCTTCTAACAGTTGGCCAATTAAGTGGCCGGATGCAATGAATTAATCAAGGGGTGAACGATTGATTCCCAAGCAGCAACTATGTCCAAAAGAATGTACGAGTCCAAAAGTGGAATAAATTAACAGTGTGACATAGGCAAACGAATTGATATGTCATTAGTTTTTTTTCTCACAAATTTGTACAGGTTACATCTCCAGTTGAATACTTCCACCTTGGAGAGTTGAAGGATGAAGTTTTAAATGAAGCCCATAGATCGAGATATACAATTCATCCCACTGTGAATAAGATGTATCAAGATATGAAGAAAACCTTTAGGTGGTGAAATATAAGAAGAAAAATTGTAACTTTTGTGACTAGATGCAGCGTTTGTCAACAAGAAAATGCAGAACATAAGAAGCCTCCGGGAGTCTTACATCCTTTGCCAATTCCCAGTTGGAAGTAGGAACACATCACAATGCATTGTTTGTACATCAACGAGATTGTTCGGATGCATGGTATTCCAGCTTTAATTGTGTCAGATCAAGATCCTAAATTTGTGTCAAAATTTTAGGAAAGTTTACACAGGGAATTGGGTACCAGCCTTCAGTTCAGTTCAGTCTTTCATTCGCAAACGGAAGGCCAATCCAAAAGAACTATTCAAATATTGGAAGATATGTTGAGAACGTCGATTCTAGAAATGGGAGGCTCATGGGATAGTTTTCTGCCTCTTGCTAAGTTTGCTTACAATAATAGCTACCAGTCAAATATTGAAATGGCTTCGTTCGAGACTTTGTACGGACGAAGATGTAGATCCTCAATCAATTCGAAAGAAACCGGAGATCATAGTTTGTTGGGAGCCGACATCATCTAGGATTCGTTGGAAAAGATCAAAATCATTAGGGATCGGTTAAGTGAAGCTAAAAGTCGTCAAAAGAATATGCCAACAAGAGGAGATCAGATCTAAATTTAGAAGTGGGTGATCACGTGTTCCTGAAGGTATCCTCAAGAAAAGGAATTTTGAAATTTCGAGTTAAGGGGAAAGTGAAACCAAGATTCATTTGACCATTTAAAATTTTGGAGCGGGTTAGAAATATGGCCTATAGATTGGCTTTGCCTCCAAACCTTGCGGGTTGTCTTGACGTTTTTCATGTCTCTATGTCAAGAAAATATGTGTACGATTCTTCTCATGTGATTTAATTTGAGCATTTGGATATAGATGAGAATATTTCTTATCTTGAGGCCCTTGTTCAGATTTTGGTTTGGCAGGATCAAGTGTTGAGGAATAAAATTATTCGGTTAGTTAAAGTATTGTAGAGAAATCATGTGGCTGAAGAGGAAACCTGGGAATGTAAGGAAGAAATTTGGGAGAATTTTCCTTATCTGTTCGATGATTGATATATATGAAATTTCGAGTATGAAATTTTTGTAAGGTAAGGAGAATGTAATATCCTGAACCTTATTGAAAATATTTTAATATT
>JAODPA010004630.1:0-13972 GCA_025585075.1 Nepenthes mirabilis | reverse complement strand
ACATGGAAGCCTAGTAGTTGTTGATGTTCGAGAGAATGGAGGAAATCAACTGCAGCCTCCCTGTAAAAGAGAGCCAGCAATTCTTTCATGTTGAGATCCTATGATGAACGCGATTAGGAGAGGTTTGCAGTCGGAGATAGATATTTTCGAGGAGAGGAGCGGGATGCCAAGATACTTAACAGGGAGAGACCCTCTTTTGTAGCCGAGAATGTCTAGGATACCTTGAAAGGTATCTTCACTAGCTGAACAACAGACGACCTCACTCTTATCCGGATTAGGAATAAGGCCAGACAAGTGGCT
This sequence comes from Nepenthes mirabilis, assembly GCA_025585075.1. Classification (NCBI taxonomy): domain Eukaryota; kingdom Viridiplantae; phylum Streptophyta; class Magnoliopsida; order Caryophyllales; family Nepenthaceae; genus Nepenthes; species Nepenthes mirabilis. Next base: position 13,672 of record JAODPA010004630.1, on the reverse strand, counting down.
GAAAATTGAAAGGCTCTCGTGTATAGCCTGGATGGACTTGCGATCAGCTCCGGCAAACAGAAGAAGAACATCAGCGAATCCAAGCATTACAAGTCGAGAACTTTCGCATTTCCAATGATATTGAAAATCCGAATTAGACCTAGCCTTTCTTTCAAGAATGCCATTCAGGACTTCCATCCCTAGCACGAAGAGATAAGGAGAGAGAGGGTCCCCTTGCCTAAGACCCTTGGCGCCACGAAAGAAACCCACAGACTCCCCGTTTAGGTTGATGGAGAATGAGGTAGTGGTGATGCACTGAGAGATCCAATGGATCATCTTCGGGGGAAAGTTCATCAACTCAAGGACAGCCAGAATGAAGTGCCAATAGATAGAGTCAAATGCCTTCATCAGGTCAATTTTCAATGCACAACGAGGAGTCCCTTTATTAAGATGATACTTATGGAGTAAATCTTGGGCGAGAAGGATGTTATCTCCAATGTTCCTCCCTGCAACAAAGGCAGTCTGGCCTTTGCCGACAAGGAGGGGGAGCGTAGGTTGGAGGCGATTGGCGATGATTTTGGAAATGATCTTATATAAGACATTGCAACAAGCAATGGGACGAAAGTCAGAGACCTTAGTGGGCGATTTGATCTTAGGAATTAAGCACAACAAGGTCGCATTGATCTATTTCAATAGTTTTCCATGGATGAAGAAATCTTGAATAGCTTCGGTAATGGACAATCCAATTTCATTCCAAGTTGCTTTGAAAAATTTGGAAGAAAAACCATCCGGACCAAGAGCTTTATTGTCATCGATTGAGAACAGAGCCTGGTGAACTTCCTCAGCAGAGACGGGCCTACAAAGGCCCAAACTATGGGCTTCTGGCAGAGTATTGAGGATAAAAGGACGAAGGCTCTCCCTATATGGCCGGGTTAGCGTGGAGGATCAACTGACGACTTCGAATTGTGGCCAATTTGGAATACTGACTTGGCACGGCAATTGCCGGTGTGACTTTGAGGCCGACTTGGTATGATGACATGGAATGTCTAATGCCGGTTTGGAATTGCACTTCAGCTGCCGATTCGACTTATGGTCGGATTGGCCTTACTGTGGCTGTTTTCATTTGCCGATTTCAATGCAGATTTCGTCTTCCGGCTCATTTGGCTTTTTTGTGGCGGAATTGATTTGCCGGTTTCATTTTCAGTTGATCGTGTTGCTGCAGCCTGGTGCTTTTTTGACTGGTGTTGATGAACACTGGTGTGGCTGGTGTAATTGAAGCTTTGCTGATTTCAGCTTTGCTTCCCTTTGCTGGAGCATTATTACTCTCTCCATGCTGTATCTTGCTTCCTGACGATGATGGAACTGCATATTGCTATTATGCATAATATTGAGGGGATTTCCTGCTTTCATGCAGTAGCTTTATGCTACTGTTTAGTGAAGCTGGCTGGATGCTGTCTCCGGACGGAGCTGGCACTTATTGGACATTGACATTCCTCTGCTGGTGTGGGATGTGCGGGAATAATATGATACCTCATTCTGCAATTGCTGCTGATGCTGCTGGAGATGGAAATTGGTGATGCACTGATGTAGGATGATGCAGCTAGATTTTCGGATTTGGTTCACCTAGTGAAGCAGGAGCGGCCCTTGGCTGGCTTGAAGTTCCATTTTGGCGTTGATGCTGGAGCAGTTGGTGGCTGGTTTTCTACCTGTTGCCAATTTATTTGGGAACTGCTTTACTGATATTTGAGCGTTTTGATTGCGTTGAGTGAATACCAGCATTTTTGTTTCTCTGTTGGTATCAGATGATGTGTCAATGTGCTCGGGGCATGACCTAGCGCTTATACTTTATCCCCAAGTCAGAAAAACACTTGGTGATAAATCATAACTTGTAAATTTTTTTTTTCCATTAATCCAAATTACTTACTTAACAAAAAAAAAATTCGGTCAACGCTAATTAGTTGATCGGAAATTAATAAGGAAACTCTTTAGAAAAGTAGAACCATAAATAACCTAAAAAATTAATAAGGAAACTCTTTGAAAATCTAGAACCATAAATAACTTGGAAATTAATAAGGAAACTCTTTGGAAAAGTAGAACCATAAATAACCTAGAAATTTAATAAGGAAACTCCTTGGGAATGTAAAGCCATAAATAACATACTTTGAAACATTCCTCCCAGTGTGGCAAAACCCAAACGACGGCCACCAGACCCAAGGCCTATAAATAAGAACTAGAGGGTGTGAGAAAGAGGCACGCAATAAAGTTTTCTAGTAAAGGGAGACCAAAAGTTCAAGGCAAAGTAAAAGAAATCCAGGCAAGAGAACTCACCCTTGTTTTAAGTTCATGATTATGCATGTTTACAATACTAGTATATCTGATATTTTTATGAACTTATGTTTCAGTATGTATGACGTTTGTTATTCTCCTTTGAATCGTTCTTAATCGCAGTTTAGAAAAAGAAACCCTGATATTCATGATATTTGATTTTGTTCTGCTTGAAGTATGATTATTTATCGATTTATATGAACTTTGATATTTGCATGTTTAAAGAAAAGACTTCCAACCCTTGAGAGAAGACTTCCAGTTTTGTTAAAAGAAAGGTATTCGGTAATTGTCCCATAAAAATTGAATTCGGCTTTAAGAACATATGTTTCGAAATTCGAACTTGTCCCATGAAAAAGAACTCCGGCATTTTGAGAAAAAGAACTCCGTCTTCCTGAGAAAAGAACTCCGGCATTTTGGGAAAAAGAACTCAGCATTTTTTAGAAAATAACTCCGGCCTTTTTGAGAAAAGAACTCTGCCTTCTTAAGAAAAGAGCTCTGACTTTTGAGAAAAGAACTTCGGCATTTTGAGAGAAAGAACTCCATCTTCCTAAGAAAAGAATGCAGGCATTTTGGGAAAAAGAACTCCGCATTTTTGAGAAAAGAGCTCCGGGTTTTGAGAAAAGAACTCCGGCCTTTTTAGAAAAAGAACTTTGGCTTTTTTAGAAGAAGAACTCTGCCCTTGCTAGAAAAGTACTCCGGTTTTTAAGAAAAAGATTTCCTACTTTGACGAAAAAATACCTCTGACTTTTGATCAAAGAATCTTTGACTTTAAGATGATTAAAAGGCCATACGGACTTCAATTGTTGTAGTTAAAGAACAAAGGCTATAAGAACAAGGAAAACATATATAATTCGGACAGTAAGTAGAACTCTACCACTTTTGACTTTCGAACTATGACGGATGGCCATCAAAAGACATAAATTAAGAACCGAGTTTCCATTAAACTTGCTATTAAAGATGGATGAAGGATATTGGAGTGACACTCGAGGACATCCTCCTGGGCCACTTGGGCAAATGATAAACTTTCTTTTGAAGCTGGTAGTGCCTCACTGGTCTGCTGAAAGTTCTACTGTCATTTTGCTATTTTTGCTATAGCTGGTATGCTGGATGGAGCCGAACTGCTATTGTAGCCTTTGATGCTCAATAGTTGGGTTATTGCTGTGGTGATTTTTGTTGTTGTCTTATGAGGCTTCAACTTTTTGATTTGTTGGGCTCCAACATCTGCCGCTGTTGGATGATAGCAGATGGTGCATGAGATTGGTCTGTATGCTGTTGTTTCTTTGATTGATGCTGGGGTATGGAGACTGAATCCATCTTGTTTGGGCTACTTAATAGTGTTTCCTTTTTGCTGGTGGAGTGTTGTATGCTGCAAATTGCTGCTGAATTTGCTGATGAACATCAGCTCCTAAAGTAGGCGGTGCTGTAAAGCCTTTCTATGTTGCTGACCCCGTGTTGCCTCTTGTGGTTGCTATGCTATTGTCGGTGGTTGCTGATGGATGATTGGTAGCAATTGCAAGTGCCCACTTCTTCGGCAAATTTTGTTTCACTTTGTTCTTGCTGTAAATCCTTTCACTTTGTTCTTGTGATGTTTAGCATAAGCCATGCTCTTGTTGAGGACAGTTGAATTTAAATTCTATGCTGAACGTGCCTCTTTTGGGTGATGCTGCTGGACTAATGCCATGTGCGTGCAGCAGGTGTGGTTTGCTGTGAAGAAAAGGCAGCTGTTGATGGATATTTGCATGAAATATCCTACTGCTTTCATGGAATGATGTAAGCTGGATTGTATTTCTCCCAATTATGTGAGAACAAATGGTTTGGTTTGCTGATTCTGCTGGAGGTGGCAGTGATGAATAGTTATTTGCAGTGCTGTCTTTTCTGTTGCTGTGACCAGGAATAGCTAGGATAAACTGGTGCCAATCCGGTTGATCTTTCCTCTGGCTGCATCCTGTTATAGTGATTGGATGCTGCTGGAGATGGAAATTGGGTGCACTATTGGATGTTGCACCGGGTTTTCAGGATTTGGTTCTCCAAGTGGAGCAGGAAAAGCCCATGGCTGGCATGAAGTTCCAATTTGGCATTGATACTGCAGAAGTTGGTGACTAGATTTCTTCTGTTGCCAATTTTTGGTAATGCCTTTTGATTGGCAAGTTTTGTGTAGGAACTGCTCTACTGATATTAGAATGTCTTGATTGTATTGAGTGATTACCAGCATTTTTCTCTGTTGGTTCATTCGTTGTATCAATTTGCTCGGGGCATGCCCTAGCGCTTATGGTTTATCCCCAAGTCATAAAAACACTTGGAGATAAATCATTACCTGTAAAATTTTTTTCTCCCAGTAATCCAAATCATTTACTTACCAAAATAAAGAAAAAAAAGGGGGGAGACTTTTGATAGCATAAGACTTTTGGACTACGACCCCGTATGCCGGGTTAAAGGTATTACCTCCCGCCTCGAGGAGTATAATGAGAGGATACGGCTTTAGGTTGTGGGGTAACACACAACCCTTTCTCGATGTTGTCTGCTCCCGTCCAGTCCCTAAAGATGATAAGAATTTTGAATGGTTTTTACGAATCTTCTGAAGACAAGATAATAAGAATAAGAACAAGGAAATTCTGAACTAAGGAAAAAATTATATGGTAATTTTATATGTTAAAGTTATGATATAAATCCTTACTTTGATCTGATTATATGTACGTTCATGTTTTCTGCATGTGAGTATCTTGTTGGGCTTTGTAGCTCACTCTTGCCAATTTTCAGATGACGAGAGGCTTATGGAGAACGAAATTGAGTAGAACCATATGAAGTAGCTAGACGGCATAGCTGGCCAGAGCTGATCAATGAAGAACTTGATTTATTTCTTTTGATGTTTTGAGAAGGACTTGTAGAACAGTTACGCTGTATAAGAATTTATGGATGTTGACATGTTTCCGTGATTACTTTATTAATAAATGAAATCCATATTTCTAGTAGCATCTCAGGTCATATCAAGGCATTCATATCCACCTAACCTTAGTGTTGGCTGGCCAAGTATGAAATTAAAACCGGAAGGTCAGCTCATGTAGTTTGGCCTCTAGCAATCCTGTGTATAAAAGAAAGGTTTATTCATACGAAAGAAAAGAAAAATTTTTTTTATGTCCACCTAGTTGTTATCTATTTTAATGCAAGGATTTAGGCTTGACTGCGGCTTTATGTGGTGGAATAAGGCCGGTCTGCCACAGTTGGTATCAGAGAAAGAACTGAGATGCTTTAGGTCAATTTAAATCAATACGGAAACTTAGGATAGGATTAGTTAAGGCAAGAAGGGGGTTAGCTTTACTTATGCTTTGGATGGAGTTATTTGTGATAGCCACTCTTGGCTAGTAGACTGACGAAAATGTTCTTTTCAGAAGTCAAAGTCGTTACTGAAGTCATGTCTAATAGAGGAAGGTGAACCGTCCGGATTAACAACCCTTTGGAGTTGGAGGCAAGGTACTTGAACTTGCTAGATAGGATGGCTGATGTTATAGAATCCTTTGCTCCACCAACTCCGGTGACCACCCTAATTCCTGTTCAACATGAGAGGTCGGTCTATGATTGCTTTACCAATGAGCGAATCCCTGAATTCTCAGGAGAACCCAACCCATTGAAGGCAGATACTTGGATCCAACGACTGAATAAGGTATTTGCGGTGATTAAGTGCCCTGCTAGAGATATGGTTCTATTTGCCACCCAGAAGCTAGTAGGTGAGACCCACCACTAGTGGGAATTGCAGAAGAGAGTTTTCGAGGTACCAGACAGGGATATTACTTGGGAAATGTTTGAAGCAATATTCTTGGAAAAATACTTCCCAGCTAACCTTCGCGGACAGAAAGAGGATGAATTCCTTCACTTAAGGCAAGGAACTCGCTCTGTGGCTGAGTACGATGCAAAGTTTGCAGAGCTATCTCGTTATACTCCTTATATGGTGGAAGACCAGGAGAGGAAGGTTAGAAAGTTCTTTCAAGGATTAAGAGATGATATTAGGAGGCACCTTTCAACTCTAAAGTTGGCCACGTACGGAGAGGTGCTAGAAAGGGCTGTCATCTATGAGAAGGAGTTGGAGAGAGGAGCACTTCTCAGGCAAAGAACTTTTAGTCAGGCTTCAAGGGCAGTGCTAATGGAGGCCCTTCTAAGAAAGCAAGACCATTGAGGTACCATGTGGAGCAGAACCAACCTGTACAGACTTCCCGAGCATCTAGCAATGCATGTGATCATTGCGGAAAATCGCATAAAGGGAAGCCGTGCTATAAGAAGTTGGGAGTCTGCTATAACTGTGGCCAGGCTAGACACATGATCAAGAATTGCCCACTCACCAAACAAGCCCCAGGATATAAGTCTCCCATTCTAGCTAAGGTGTTTGCCGTTTCTGCAAAGGAGGCTGAAACCTGTACGGAGGTAGTAGAAGGTACACTTTCTATCTGTGACACTTTTAGTCATGTGCTCTTTGACTCAGGATCTACCCACTCATTTGTTTCCCATGAATTTGCGAAGTATCTTACGACCGTCCCTCAAGTTCTTGGCTACCCATTGATGTTCGCCTCACCCACAGGGTCGTCTGTAATGTTAAATGTGGTATATTCAGAGTGTCCGATAGAATCAAATAGATGCGTGATGCCTGTTAATCTGGTTTTACTGGAAATGAAGGGCTTCGATGCAATCTTGGGAATGGATTGGTTAGCAAAGTATCATACCAGTATTGATTATTTCCGAAAAAGAGTGGATTTTGTCATCCCTAGAAACAAGCCCTTCTATATTTAGGGAGTCAGGCGTAAGGAAGCATCTTGGTTCATTTCGGCCCTCCATGCCTGGCACTTGATTGGTGATAGGTGCCAAGCTTACTTAGCCTTCGCTAGTGTGAATTAGAGTCAAAGAACTCTGGCCAAAGAGATTCCTATGGTATGGAAATTTGAAGACCTATTCCCTGATGAGTTACCTGGGCTGCCGCCCAAGCGAGAGTTGGAATTTGGAATAGAATTGGTGCCAGGATTAACACCAATATCCAAAGCGCCATATAGGATGGCGCCGGTTGAACTTAAAGAGTTAAAACAGCAACTTCAAGAGCTATTAGATAAGGGTTTCATTCGGCCAAGTGCGTCTCCATGGGGTGCACCGGTCCTGTTTGTAAGAAAGAAGGACGGGACCTTGAGGTTATGCGTGGATTATCGGAAACTGAACAAAAATACCACTAAGAATAAATATCCTTTGCCAAGGATTGACGACCTCCTTGATTAGTTACAATGAGCTTGTGTATTCTCAAAGATCGACCTTAGATCCGAATACCATTAACTTCAAATCAGAAGGGATGATATAGCAAAGACTGCTTTTCGAACTAGATATGGGCGCTATGAGTTTGTAGTGATGCCTTTTGGGTTGACTAACGCGCCAGCCATATTTATGGACTTGATGAATTGAGTTTTTCAACCCTACTTGGACAAGTTTGTGATAGTCTTTATTGATGACATCATTGTTTATTCGAAGAGCTGTGAGGAATATGAGGAGCATTTAAGGACCACACTCTTGATCCTTAGGAAACACCAGCTGTTCGCCAAATTGAATAAGTGTAAATTTTGGATAGAGGAAGTGGGATTCCTTGGACACGTCATTTCCAAAGAAGGGATTTCCGTTGACCCTAAAAAGGTAAAGGCAGTGGTGAAATAGAACCGGCCAATCTCTGTGACCGAAGTACGGAGCTTCTTAGGCTTGGCCGGATATTACAGATGGTTTGTGGAAAACTTCTCCCAAATTGCCTTACCACTCACACAACTAACAAAGAAAGAGGCTAAGTTTGAGTAGACCGATGATTGTGAAGGAAGCTTTCAGGCACTTAAAGACTTGCTAACATCTGCACCGGTCCTGACCATTCCAAATGAATTAGGAGGACTGATTGTCTATTATGATGCCTGAAAGATTTGATTGGGCTGTGTGTTATTGCAACACGGAAGGGTAGCTGCCTATAGGTCACAACAGTTGATGAATTATGAAAGAAATTACCCAACTCACGATCTGAAATTAGCTGCTGTAGTATTTGCACTGAAAATCTTGAGACATTACCTATATGGTAAGAAATACTTGGTCTATTCTGATCATAAAAGTTTAAAGTATTTATTCTCTCAAAAGGAACTGAACATGAAGCAGTGAAGGTGGATTGAATTTCTGAAGGATTATGACTGTGAAATCCGAAACGAGCCAGGTAAGGCCAATGTAGTCGCCGATGTACTAAGTCGGCAATCAGGTATTTTGGCAAGGATGCAAGTCAAGCAAATGGAGATGCTGGACTGTCTAATGTACTATGACATCCAACGATATGTTTAAAGAAAGTGAATGATTTTAGCATACCTTCAAGACCAGCCAGAGGTGATAGATAAGGTTAAGGGAGGTCAGACGAATGATTCTTTCCTTGTGAATATCTTTTTTTTTTGGTAAGTAAGTTAAATGAATTAAATGAAATGGAAAATATAAAAAAGACGATATTCTAATTCCAAGTGTTTTGCCAACTTAGAAATAGAACAACGAGCTAGGGCATACCCTGAGCATTACCATGAACAAAATCATGAACTGATGAAAATAAAAATGAAAAACCACACCTTAGTGTAATTTATCTAAAACGACCGTATGCAACCTGGTCCTACAACACAAACAAACCTAATAAGCAGATTCAACAAAGAAAGCACGAATGGGAGCTCCAGCATCGTTTAGCCACCAAGGTCCAGAATCCACAAATCCAGAACCTGCACCCAATGCCACTTCACCCCACAACAAAGGAACTCCAGTGCACTCCGTCCAATGCACATCGGATTCTACAATGCACTTTCCTTGTGAATATCATAAGTGATCTGGACAAAGATTCCCGAAGTGATTTTAAGGTTAAACCGGACAGAGCATTAAGGTTTAGGGATCGATTATGTGTGCCGGACAACAAGGATTTGAAGAAGAAAATTTTGAAGGAAGCCCATAGATCCCAGTATACAATCCACCCGGAAATCAATAGGATGTACCAGGACCTAAAGAAAACATTCTGGTGGAGGAATATGAAGAGGGATATTGCAGCTTACATGGAAAAATGTCTTGTATGCCAACAAGTAAAGGGCGAAAGAAAGAAGTTGTCTTGGTTATTACAACCAATGCCGCTTCCAAGCTGGAAATGGGAAGATATTGCCATGGACTTTGTGACCGGCCTGGCAAGGACACCAAGAAAACATGATGCTGTTTGGGTTATTGTTGACCAGCTGACAAAGTCAACCCATTTCTGGCAATCCGGATGACTTACTCCCGTGATAAACTAGCCTAACTGTATGTACATGAGGTTGTTAGGCTTCATGGTGTGCCTGCCTCTATTGTATCAGATAGAGACCCTCGCTTTGTTTCAAGGTTCTAGAAGAGTTTACATAAAGAATTGGGAAAAGAATTAAAATTTAGTACCGTTTATTATTCGCAAACTGACGGCCAATCAGAATGGACGATTTAGATCCTCGAGGATATGTTAAGGGCCTTGGTATTAGAGATGAAAGAGACTTGGGACAATTTCTTAGCTTTGGCAGAGTTCGCATATAATAATAGTTATCAGGCCAGCATAGGCATGACTCAGTTTGAGGCCTTGTATGGAAGGAGATGTAGATCACTGATTCACTGGGAGGAGTCTGGAAATAAAAGGATTTTGGTTCCAAAAATTGTTAAGGAGACGGCGAAAAAGATAAAGTTAGTGCATGAGAATCTAAGAGTAGCCCGAAGCAGACAAAAGAGCTATGCAGACCGGAGGAGCTTTGCATTAGAATTTGAAGAAGGCGATTTTGTATTCCTAAAGGTGTCGCCATCTAAGGGGACGTACAGATTCAGGGTAAAAGGAAAGCCAAAACCACGATTTATTAGCCCTTTTGAGATTTTAGAAAGAATCGGATAAGTGGCCTACAGACTTGCACTCCCACTAAGCTTGGCAGAAGTACACGACATGTTTCATGTATCAATGCTTAGGAAGTATGTTTATGATCCTACTCATGTCGATCACTTTGGGATTCTCTTCGATCCATCAGTAGACAATATACTGATATGGCGTGGGCGGTGCTGGACGATTTTAATGCCATAAGATCTTCTCATGAAGGGCTGGGTGGAATTTGGCATGCCAGAAGCTCCAAGGATTTGGATAGTTGCCTTCTTGATAGTGATCTCATGGATGTATGACATGACGGCTATTTCTATACGTGGAACGATGGCAGGGACTCCTCCATTCACATTTATAGGAAGCTAGACCGGATTGTCGCCAATGGACATTGGTTAGTACAATTTGGTGCTTGCCAGGCATCTTTTTTACCTTCTAGACTTTCTGATCACTCTCCTGGCATTCTCTGTTTGCTGGAAGAGCCAGATTATAGAAAAGGCATGTTCAGGTTTAATAACTTTCTTACCTCTCACCCCCAGTTTCGGCAGATTGTGAGTGAGGTGTGGAATGTAAATATTAAGGGAGTCCCTATGTTCCAGCTAGTCACCAGATTAATTCTAACCAAAAAGTGCCTAAAACATCTCAATCTTATGATGGGTAAAGTCCTTGAGGAAGTAGAACGGTCCCGGTGTCGATTGGAGGATGTTCAAAAGAACCATTCTGATGCTGGCGAGGAGAGACAATGCAAGGCTGCTTATGCTAGGGCTATTGCTCGAGTGCTAGAATTCCTTCAGCAAAAATCCAAACGGAACAGGTTAAAAGATGGTGACCAATGCACTAAATTTTTCTTTCGGGCAGTTGCAAGCAATTGTAATCGTAACCGCATTCTTTCTTTAATTAAGGAAGATGGTTCCTATACCCAGAGCAAATGCGAGGTCCAGCAGTTAATCCTTGATCATTTCACACGTTTATTGGGATCAGGGTGCAGACTTGTGTCGGATTTGAAGAATAGGCTTCGCCCCTTTGTATTGCGCTCTATCCCTTTATCTCTGCGGGAGGGTTTATGCCATCTGGTCTCTGCCGACGATATTCAGAAAGCTCTGTTTTCCATTGGTGATTCTAAATCCCCTGGTCCTGGTGGTTTCTCAGCAAAGTTTTTCAAGGAGTCGTGGGATCTTGTGGGACCTTCTGTCATTGATGCTGTACAGGATTTTTTCACCCACGGTAGACTGCTCAAGCAAATCAATGCCACATGTATTAGTCTAATTCCCAAGGTTAATTCTCCATCTAAGGTTGGGGATTTTAGACCCATATCCTGTTGTAATGTTGTCTATAAGATCATCTCAAAAATCATAGCCAACCGGATCAAGGATGTTCTCCCCTATCTTGTAGATAGCTACCAGACAGCCTTTGTACCTGGCTGGAGAATTTGCGACAACATTCTTCTCGCTCAGGAGCTCTTGCATAATTATCATTCCCGAAAGGGTGTTCAGCGGTGTGCTATGAAAGTTGATCTTATGAAAGCTTATGATTCCGTACAATGGGATTTTCTTATCGCTATCCTGGAATGAATGGATTTTCCTCCTCAGATGATTTTGTGGATCCAACAATGCATTACGACCACCACCTTCTCCATTAACATTAATGGTGAATCTGTGGGTTTCTTTAAAGGTGCCAAAGGGTTGAGACAAGGAGATCCCCTATCTCCTTATGTTTTCGTCCTTGCTATGGATGTGTTGAATGGGATCATTGAGATAAAGGCTAGGCGCAATAAGGAGTTCCATTATCACTGGAAATGCGAGAGAACAAAAACTGTAATGCTAGCTTTTGCTGATAACTTGATCCTCTTCTCCAATGCAGATGCCACTTCAGTCCGTCTTCTTCATGAATGCCTTGAGGAATTCCAGGTAGTATCTGGGCTATCCGCAAACAAAAACAAAAGCAAATTTTTTGTTTGCTCTACTGATGATAGGCTAATCCGGGAGCTATAGGACATAATTGGTTTCAAATTGGGGAAACTTCCTGTCAAGTATTTAGGGGTTCCCCTCATTACTTCGCGACTGTCGGTGGCAGATTGTAAGGCTTTGATTGATCATGTTAGACAGCGAATAAATTCGTGGACTAACAAACTTCTATCATTTGGGGGCAGATTACAGCTGGTTCGGTCTATCCTTACGTCAATTCATCTCTATTGGGCATCTCTTTTTATTATTCCCAAATCTATTATGAAAATCATGGAAGGTTATATCCGTCATTTCTTGTGGCACGGATCCATTACTGGGGGCTCAACAGCTAAAGTGGCGTGAGTGCATGTCTGCAAATCTCGATCTGAAGGTGGTCTTGGCATTCAAAATCTACAAAACTCTAACAAAGCCCTGATCTCTCATCTTTTATGGAAGATTATTACAAAGGATCCCAAATCTATCTGGGTCTCATGGATGTATGTAAATAGATTAAAGGATAGGTGTATTTGGACCATTAAGGTGCCAACCAACACTTCCTGGTGCTGGAGGAAAATGTTAAAACTTTGATATGCTATTCGGCCTTATATCCAATATCGGATAGGAAATGGGGTTGATACCTTTTTATGGCTAGATAACTGGCACCCGAAAGGTCCCTTCGCTGATTTATATTCCTCAAGGCTAATGTCTGTGACTGGGCTGCCTTTGGATACAAAGGTTGCTTCGATAGTGGTAAATGGTGATTGGCGGTGGCCGAACCCATATGATATGGAAGTGGATCAGATTATTGGCGGCATGCCAGATTACTGCCCTGACCCAGATAGGAATGATACAATCCAATGGACTACTGATCCCAAAGAAATCTTTTCCACCCGACCAGCTTACCGCATTTTCTCAAGGAACCACGGCCAAATGTAAATGGTTCTCTATCGTATGCGGTCCATCTCATATTCCCTCTCATGCGTTCATATTATGGCTTGCCATCTTAGGCAAGCTGTCCACGCTCGATAGAATGGGGAGATTTGTGAATTTAGCCAACTTTTGCATCCTATGGAAGAATTCTGGAGAAACTCATGATCATCTGTTTTTTGTGTGTCCTTTCTCAAGTGAGGTCTGGAGCACTCTATGTCATCAGGCTGGGATAACCTGGCCATTCCAGGAATGGAAGAGAAATATTGAGTGGGTTTCCTGTAGTTGGAAAGGCAAGAATGCCATGTCACTCTCTTTTAGGCTCACTCTTGCTGCTGCAGTTTACTTTATATGGCAAGAACAAAACCGAAGAACTTTTAACGATGCCAATGGAAGGACCCCTACTCATATTGCTAACCTCATAATTGAAGCCATTCGGAGGAAATTAGAAATAAGTATCAAGGGTGATGATTGCTGCACCAGGAATGTTATTGTGCAATGGAGCTTATCATTTGATGCTGCGGAGTGAAAAGTTGGGTTTGATCTAGCTCTGATGTGGAAAGTGCCTTGATGCTAAAGACGGAGTGCTCTTTAAAGACGGAGTGCT
>JAODPA010004619.1:0-13974 GCA_025585075.1 Nepenthes mirabilis | reverse complement strand
AAAATAGATTTAAGGGTGAAGGTAACGCGCCGCAGCGCCGCTCAGCTGCCGCAAGGGTTGCCTATATTTCGGTGCCAGTACACTCCCCCTCTCTGCGACCGCTTCAGCGACGCCACCTCACACCTTCACCGCCGATCTGCAGTAATCACCGCCCCCGCCAATATAAATGGTTTTTCATTCACCGTAGCCTCGTCTCGCTCGCAGCCGTCTCCTCTCTCAGTGCCTGCCCCCAGTCTTCTCCTTTCTGCAAGCACACCAACACCGACCGCCGCTGCGGCTCTCCCGGCACCACCTACTTAATCTCGTATCATCCTAGGTGAAGGATTAATTCCCGATATCATTGATTCTCGAACAGTGGTAGCGGTTTAATAACTGCGCAGATATTTTCTTCCTTGTGTTTTTGTTTTTGAAAATCTCCCGATTTTATCTTGCCTTGAGTTCTTTTGGTTGCGAGATGAGTTTCGTACTCTGACTGGTTTCACTGTCTTGTAATGGATGACTGACCGCGCTTGTTGATGGAGATTGGAAAACATTTTCTTTCCATACAATAGTAATCTATAGAAAGTGGAATTTGTGTTTGTGGAAATTATCAACTAACGGGAGATGATTTTTCTCCTAGTAGTTGAGGAAATATGTATATCAAAATACCTCATATAGTTTGTTGGGTTAAATTTGTTATTCATATCGGGAAGTTTTTTCCGTCCAACCCGATAAAGCCCTAAGTTCAAACATTAATCACTGAGATGTCGCTTCTATAATTGATCTGCAATTCACAGTGTAAAAACATGATACATTTGGTAGTGTAGTGTAACATATAGTGTAAAATGTGGTGGATTTCCTTATTGAAGTTAAATCATGGTCGTTATAGACATAGATAGGTTGATATAACAACTTCCAAAGACCAAATTAATATTTTCTTCTTTCATGTCACGAAAGGGCGTGATATCTTTTCACTTATAGTGAAATTGACGAATTGTTTTGTAACATTGAAAACTTGAAATACCGTGAAGCTTCCGTTCTTGTTTGTCAATACGTACTTGTCATGATTGTATTCTTTTTGACACTGGAAGAGCAATTTGTAGCTGTCAGTTAAAAGATCAAATCTTTGACTGTAGAAGTAAAAAAAAAATTGCAGCCATTTCAGCACACAATTCTTATACTTGCTACTTGCAAAAATTGTTCTTTTTCTTTTCCATACCTTGCCTTTTTCTGCAGTCTGTACTTTACTTGCATACTGCTTCTGCTTTGTTAGTCACTTGATAATAATTTCCACCATATATCAAAATGCTGCATTTTGTTTCCCCGTCTTCTCCCCCCCCCCCCAAAAAAAAAAAAAAACAAATAAAGATGCCTCCTTTTGGTCATGAGTACTTACTTCATGAAGAAGATTTTTGTTTGAAATAATTTTTTTTTTCTGTCAGTGATTAATACTTTGCTGTCATGTGTAGCAATGATTATGATAATTTTTCTTATTGTTCAATTAATTTGTTAGTAGTTGGACAAGTAAGTCTCTCAATTTTCTTTTACTGGCTGTTTATTGTTGAAATTTTGCAAAACTATTTGTTGCCCAAATAGTGAACTCTGCTAATAGGATTTTGGTATAATTCATCTGCTGACAACTCTTGTAGTGAGAGAATTTCACCTCTAACTAAGCAATTTGAAGGCCTGAGATAAATTGAAGTATTTATCAATATCAAATTCTTGTTGTATCTATTTATGAAATTTTAAAAATGATTGAAAAATTACACTGACTTAAGTTGGAATGCAAAAAAAAGTAGGAAGGAGGGGTTAAAGGGAGGGGAAGGGGTGAAGAAGGAAGTTAGTCAAAATTTTTTTGCATGAAATAGGTGAAAATAAGAATTTCTGTCCCTTTCTTTTTTTTCTCTATCTGCATGGTACAACCAAGGTTTATTTATTTATTTATTTATTAATATGTTAGATTTCTCAATCAGAGAGAGAAAGATCATGCCTAGTTGGTTTTCTGAGGTGTGATTCCCATGAAACAAGGCACTGGAATAACATGTTACGTTCAACATTAAATCTTCATTGTGGAAGATCAACAATTTATTTTACCAAAGCTTATTTCTTGATGTAATTAGGGATCTCTATGAAGAATAATGATATGGATCAAAATATCGGTATTGATAAAGGTATCGGTATTGATCGCGACCATTTTGATATCAGTCATATTGAATAATACGTATCGATATTGGATATATCAAAAGGAGATTTTTTGAAAATCGTATGTTGATCAGACCGTATCAACTGATATATTGCTAATATGGTAACGTATCGTGATATTATTATGTTATTGAAAAATATTAGTATCGGAGGACTCTGATATCAATATGTATCGGCTGATATTTACACCTAGCATTTGTTAATGATGGTAATTCTACATTTGAACTTCTGCCATTTGTTTGAATGGATGGTGGTGAAGTGCTTGTCTATATTAAAAATAATGACACTTTGTCTCTGCTCGAGTGAATGAGATTTGTTTCGATAATAATATATATGTTTATAAGATGATGCAGGTTCAGGTGGTGGATTTTTAAGGTCCCTCGGGATGGAGTTTTGCCCCACCTGTGGGAATCTATTGCAATATGAATTGCCTAATATGGGTCGTCCTGCCAGATTCTTCTGTCAAACGTGTCCATATGTTTGTCCTATAGAAAAGCAGGTTTTCTTGTGTGATAAATTTTAGTATTTATTTTCTTTATTGATGGATTCTTTAATTGAATATTTACATAATAGTGTCTATCTCTGCATAGGTAAAGATTAAGAGAGGAGTGCATCTTGTCAAGAAAGCCGTTGAACCAATTGCTTTGGGAGAGAAGAATGTTGGGCCTACTACAGATGGTATTTCTTGAATCTTTTGCAGATTATCTTATAAAACGTGTAATCTTTTCCATATTTTAGCTGTTGTACACTAAAATTGACATTTATGGGCTGCATTTAGTTCACCAGTTATTAGTTAATTGTGGTGGGATTCACACGGCACTGTGGAATCTGAATCTTTTGACCCTGTCAGCCTCCCTTTTCTTCCAATTGAACACAAGGAACCATGAACCCAACATGCAACCAAGTGCCCTTCAAGCACTTATTCGGCATGGCCAAAGCTTTAACCACCGCTTAAGTGGCTAGCTCGCAGGCCACCTATGATTTGCCATTGGAATTCTTTTTGGATCTGCAGCATAAGCTGCCAGTTCACGGCATACTGTCCACTGGCACAACATACCCATCATGTGTCGTTCACCTACACCATTAAAATGCCATCACTCTAGTGAATTCTTGCACAAACATCGAAAAAACCACTAGGTAATATATTTAATGGGAGTAAGACTCACGAAGGAGCAACTCAAAATGTAACAAAATTGAGCTTTAGAGGTGCTAGCAAGAGAGCATACAGTGTAAATATATAAATTAAAAAAATTAAAAATTGTCGGAATAAATATATATCACTCCCTTTGTGATTTGATTCTATTAACAAAAACTTGTAAGTACTATTAAATATGATATCTGCATGAATATGGCCACAAAAGATAGTTTATGACAGCATTGACATCATCAAAGCCATTATCCCTGCGACATGGGGTCAGCGGTGTGTACCCTCTTCCAGCATTCTGCTCAATTGAAGGAAATATTCTTGAAAGTTGAGGAGTTGCATCGTTTGGTTTTTTTTTTTTTTTTTAAACTTTAGTTTGTGTTGTATGCTGATTTTTTTACCATTTGATAAACTGCTTCCTTTGTTGAGCTCTGTCATCGAATTACCTAGAAGCTCAATTAAACTACTCTTGAGGAGGTAAACTATTAGAATGATATTTAAAGCTGCTCATCAATTTTAACATTTTTATTTTAGTTTCGTATACTTTTTCCATGTGTTACATTTCAGTCCACATAGCATAGGTGATCTCCTACTTGTCCCACTGAAACCTTTTCTAGAATGATTTGTTTGTCTGGGTATTGATATTTAGTTCTGGGTTAGCCTTTCTGTAATAAGATTCATTATCATAATTTTCTTTTTCTTTTACTTGTCAATATGTCATTGATCCGCCCAGTGAATTGAAACTTTTATTTTGTGGGAAGATATAATTTGACTCAAATGAGAAGCTCGTATTTTCTTTTTCTTCCTTAATCCCATTGGGGAAGAGCACTCCACCCCCCTAAAATAAGGTCCTTGATGTTTTTATTTTTTAATCCATCTTTTTATTGGAATATCACATAATTGGAAGGAGTCGTGTGTTTTAAAGCTGAATATCACACAATCTCGAGAACAATTATTCCTTTAGATTGAAAACATCCATTTGCTCGTTCAGTTGAACTTTTCTTTTGTGGGAATAGTTTTTTCCCACTTGGAATAACTATTACTAGATAAGTTAGAATAACTAGCACCATGGTAAGGGTGATATTTTTATTACAAGAAATTTTGGAATAAATATTCTCAGTTGACCACTACCAAAAGTACCAGCTATTCCGTGGGCCACCTACAATAGATATTCCCAACATATCAAAAAACCTAATTTTGGGTTGAAATATGGCGCAGAGCAAACATT
Organism: Nepenthes mirabilis; assembly: GCA_025585075.1. Taxonomy (NCBI): domain Eukaryota; kingdom Viridiplantae; phylum Streptophyta; class Magnoliopsida; order Caryophyllales; family Nepenthaceae; genus Nepenthes; species Nepenthes mirabilis. The sequence goes on along the minus strand of JAODPA010004619.1, from coordinate 9,421 downwards.
GTGAATTTGTTGCCTCTTTATTTACTTGTGAAAGGTGTCTTAGCACAGTGGAGAATTGTTGTGTGACCTAGTGGTGACAAGTTTGAATCTTATAAATGCCATCTTGCATAAAATAAGGTAAGAACACGTATCATTGATGAAAATATTGGTATCGGGGTTCAGTATTTGTGTATGTTGTATCGGTATTGGTAACAGCTATATTGGATAATACATATCGATGTAAAATATACTAACACGATTTTTTTTTTTTTTTGTGAATTGGAATCTGATGAGTAAATATCTGCTTACATTTTATCAATATCATGACATGTTGTAATTTTATTAAAATATAGGAAAATACTAATATTGAGCGGTTAATACCAATATATATTAGCTGATATTTTATATGTCGACAAATATTTCAGTCTATGTCGTTTGTTATAGATGAAAAGTAGTCCAAACTTTTTCTAGACCCTACATTACAGTAGTTTTGTACAACTATGTGCCCTTTAATTGTTTTGGCTACTTAGAACCATTTTGATCACGATTTAGCTCTTAGTAGAGTTAGATGTGTTTGTCTTCATCTTCTTTTGGGTTTGGCGCAGCAACATGTCCACGGTGCCACCACAGCAAAGCCGCTTACCAACAGATGCAAACCAGATCAGCCGACGAGCCGATGACGATATTCTACAAATGCTTGAATGGGGCCTGTGGCCACCAGTGGCGCGAGGACTAGAATGCACGCAATCACATCATCATCTTCCATGGTGGCTACTCGAGGTCCACCTTTGCATTCTCTTGCATTTGTGATATCCTTTCAATTTCTTTGTTTAGTATGAGTTTTCCCATTGATTCTCACTCGGATTTAACATTAAAATCACTATTCGGTAATTTGTGATGCAAATGGATATGAACTTAAAAAAGGTATTTTAGATAGTGGTTAAGACTGCTGTTTAAATTTTTGTTAGATTGTAAAATGATCAAAAAGGTTACTAATATTTTCATTTTAATCACAACCAAATGCCTCTTTTTTATTTAAAAATGCCACATTTGAGATTTTCACCTTATATGACTGCGCCTTGTTCTATTCTTTAGTAGTCACTGGATCCATTCTCATGTTTCAGAATTAATTTTGAGCTTTAATGAATATTTTTTTCATAATTAGACATTAATACCAAACTCCCACTTTAGATGATTTCTTGTTGTCTTAGGACGGATATGGACTGAGTTTTATAGTAGGGTAAAGTTTGGGAAATGTCATAGTCATTTTTTTAAATTTTCTGAACTCAATCGAGTGACATGAATGTCTACCGATTTATCTATTTAACATGACCCGATTTTAATATGTATGATGAAAGTTTTTTCCTGTTCGATAATGTCAACTAATCGCTACTACTAAATGATATTGTAATTTGAATAATGTTGTGTATTTGACTTGGTTAAAATCAAGTTGTCTGACTAGGACGATGAGATTGATCCAAAGTTTTAGTAGAGTTTAGCGAGGATATGTGAATGTTATGTATGTATATGAATAAAAAAAAAAGTTAGGCTCAATTAAATATTTTGGTCAGGCAAGGGTAAAATGGCGGAGAAGGTACACTTAGTTTGTGATGGGTCCGGTAGTTTATAAGCCAACTCAAAATCCGGCCGGTAGGGAGAAGTGCCTTGGAAGCAATAGTCTAATCAAAGCTTTGTGAAACCCAAGACCCAAAGTCCGCTGCAATAAGCCCAAGCCGGTAGGGCCCAAAACGACCTTATGGTTTATGGGCCGCTAAGGATGACTATAGAACAGGCCCATAAGCACAATACAATTAGTACCAGCTTAGCAAACAAATCCAAACTGCCACTACCACCAAGTGGTCTATCACGCATGTAGGAGCACGATTTGTGGGCAATAGCGGGCAGCTTGTTGCCATGAGGACCTCAGTGGTTCAGAGCACAGATGGCAGGCGCATGATGTCGACCACTTATGCTTGCAAAGCCATGGAGCCCTAGGTCGACAAACCCACGCCTTTATTCTATATACGCATCCCTTCCTCCAGAGGAAAAGGAGGATTCTCTTCCAGATCATTTCCACGGTCCTTTATGGACCTTTTTTCTAAAATCCCTTTGGAGCATCCGGCAATTCAATCTCCAGTCGAATGATCGATCCCATCTCTAGAGAACTAGATGATCGAATTGTGACTCTCTCTCCAAGCCGTTCACCCATCGAGCGCACCTTTCTCTCCACTTTTCGATGAGTACACCCCTTTCAAAAGCCACTCCCTAGTTGAGCGTATCTTATGAAGCTTTACCCTCCAGTTTTAAAGCCGCTCCCTAGTTGAGCGTACCAAATAAAACCTATTTCTTCATCAACACTCAGTCCCCTCATCCATGCATCTACGCATTATTTTTTTCATTTTTCATCTTTCTCTCATTAAAAAAAATTTTTTTGATTTGAAAGTTGGAGAATATATCGAGGAGCGAATTACGCTATTTTCTGACATCTTATTTATTAGTTGTGGTGTGTAGGATCCAAGTTCAAAATAACAAAACTTGCACCTATTTCAGTTCAACCTACCCAGTGATATCAAGCGATTTCATGATTTGTTTAGTAATCTGGATCTAGAGATGTATTAATGGTGCCTTCTGTAGGAATGACTAAAAAGTTCAACCACAATAGCAGACATGGTCAATATTAGTGCACAAATCGGCGCACCAGCCAGAGGTGTTGTCTTCCATGGCGACGACCCCTCGGTGGGTAGTCATGGGACAAATAATCAGCCCCTAACGTGGAGATGCTTGCTGCCCAAATGGACACCATGTCCAAGCTGCTCCAGACTTCAAATGGACACCATAACCAAGCTACTCTTGACTGTTTGTACTTGTTTGGAAGTACCACTACCGGAGGCTCCATCCCTCAATTCCCAGACCTTAGCGTCCAGTAGGAGGAACCGAAGAAAGAGATAGCCTGTTGAGAAGATCCAATGACTTGATGATCTTGATGCTCAAATAGCCACCAGTGATAGGGCCCAGATGAGGCCGGAGGGCTGATTGAGTCATGGAGTGCGGGATAAAAACTTAGAGTGGTGTAATTCACGCCACTCCCGTGATGACCGGAAGCCCCCTGCCTAAGAAGAGGCCTCATGCAACACCAACAGGCACTCCACCGACTTGAGAAGGTCACCGTTTGTGAGGAAGATCCGGTTATAGCCACTCCCTGATAGGATTAAGATGTCGAACTTGAAGCCTTGCGATGGAAGATTCGATCTGATGGACCATCTGGATTACTTGTGCACTCTGTCGGGCTTTCGAGGCCTCAACAACGCCAAGTATATAAAAAGATAGTAGGCTGATACACCATCATGGACAGTAGATTGTAGTGATGAGGATACTCAGTCCCTTGTATGCGGTGTCTCATGCCAAAAGAAGCTGACTATGCGCTAAATAAGGTGCATCTTGATATCTATGGGTCACATGTCAGCCGTAAGAGTCTGACATTCAAAATCATTCGGTCAGGCAACCATTGGTCAACAATGAAGAAGGATGGTGCATAATTCGTACAAAAATGCAAGAGTTGCCAAGTCTACGATAACATTCCACACCGATTGCACATAAAGCTACTGCCCCTACAATCGCCATGGCTATTCGCGTAGTGGAGGCTCAATATCTTAGACCCATTGCTCGTCGCGTCCGGGCAGAGGGAATTCATCATCGTCGATATCGACTATTTCACAAAATGGATAGAGGCCCACCACCGGCACGAATCACTGGGCCGAGTGCCATAGAATTGGTTCAATAGAGCATCGTATACAGATTTAGGATTCTCGAGATCATAGTCACCGATAACAAAACCCAATTCATCGGCAAACACTTCACCAAATACTGCAATGAGAAGATGAAAGTTTGCCAGTCCGAGGTGGGAGACCTAGTTCTTCGGAGTGTATGGAAAAATCGCTGATAGAAAAAAATTGCCTCCCAGCCAAGAGGGACCGTTCCTGGCCTTAACAATCATCCAAGACAAGGTGTACATGCTACATGCGAGGGACAGAAAATGAGTCCCAAGGGCATGAAACACCACCCACCTTCAAAAGCGCTCTCGACAGACTGCCATCGAGCACGGGTACGCCCCACACCTATCATGAGAACTGATTGTATGATGTCAACACATTTTAATCAGTAAAATAAGTCATTTATTTATCTTGCCTTTTATGTCTATTTGAATGCTTGAGTGCTTGCATAGGTTCCAAAACCTAGACCGTCCCTAGGTCAGGTGAACCCCCTCACCTACAACACGACCGGCCGCGACTTGGTCAAAAACCTCGGTTCAGCTAACCAAGCGGCCCAAATGAGATTGAACCCTAAACCTTAGTCCAAATAATTGTGTGGCCTAAATAGGGTCAAACATTACGACCCGGGGAGCTTGTGGATTAAAGTTGGACCCGCCCAAAAAAGTGGCCACTAAAAACTTTAGGGGGCTTTTTAACATGCATACGACAATTTTCTTAAATAGGAACATATACCATCAGTCGAAAATGGTTGGGTACCATGGCATAGGGAGCTTGCGGATTAAAGTCGAATTTGCCCAAATGAACAGCAAGTACCAAACAAGACCTTTGACGAACTAGGACCCGATGCACAAGTGCGACAACTCCTTATTGGGACGAGCACCATTAGTTATGTGCAAACAACAGTCTAGACTTCGTCGAAACTCGATGATTATGGCAACAATGCATAGCTGACAAACAGTCTATTCTAGTGTTGCGACATCCCTTCATGAGAAAGAGTACAAACATTCAGAGATGGCCAACCAAACCCGGCAACAATAGCGGTAACGCTAAGTCGGTAAATAGAACCAGTGTTGGGCAATGGAAAATTAACACAAACTCAAAGACATAAGCAACGTTGATTAAAATTATCTAGTTGATTTATTGAAGAATTTACATATACATCGAGGAGAGTCTATCTAGAAATATAAAAATACTGCCTATGCTTATGACTCACGGGGGAAACGATCCTGATGTTGGAGGCCCTCGGTGAACGTGGCGTAGGCCCCCCTCCTATCTCTAGGAAGTCAATCAGGTTAGTTTGGGGTTTAGCTTCAACGTTCATCGGATCAAAGATACCAATAGGAAAGTCCGGAGCCGCTGAGGGCGCAAGCCACCTACAGAAGTGAATACCATCTTGGAACCTCTTGTCCATAACACAGCTGACTTCATCAAGACGAAATTGAGACCTCAGCTCTCCTTTGAGTTGGCTGAACTTGCTTCGAAGAATCTTGGCAACAGTAGCGTTCAGTTGGCGCTCCATATCCTCGGGCACAACGAAATCAATATGCGCTTGGGACAACCAAGAGATCTTGACGTCCCACCAATGAATAGCCTTCGCTACTACACGAAGCCCTTCCTGTGGCTGAAGAGTGAGACAAAACAGTAAGTCATGAACAACATAGAAAAGCACGATTGCAAAAAGAAGAAATCAGTGAAGCAATATCTTCGGGAAGGATGGACCTTCCGGATGAGATGGACCTCGCTAATCTGATGGGTCAGGAGAACCCTCGGTCCCAATCCTAGTCAAAAGTGGTAAGAACCACAGAGGCTACACATGATAGGGAAGAGGCACCTCGAAGCTTGGAGGAGGGGTAGCCACTCTCGAAGCATCCGGGGGCTCAGGTGTCGGTTTTTCCAAGCGAGGCACCTACTCGGCTACAACTGCAACCTCTAGGTTATCACCAACTACTTTTTCCTCCACCTGATCGTTACCAGCACCCATCTCAACAAAATTGGCGAGAAGGGCTGTCACAGATTCTTCAGGAGAAGAAACCACCAAGAATGGGACCCCACACTCGACAGCGATTGGCTCACCCAAACCGCCTACCCAAGGGTCAATTGTTCCAGCAACAGAATCCGCTAGGGGCTCACCACTATCGGCCTTTCCAAGCGACTCACTAAAATCTGGATTGTCAAATGAAGATTAATCAAAGCTTGGCCTCCACAATGACTCACCAACAACTAGAGCCGACACCTTTGCATAAGCCTCATCAATAGCCCGGCACTCCTTAGAAAGGATCGGCAATGGAGGGATTGCCTCTCCAGATCGCCGCTCAAGAGAGCCCTGTGTTAGGAATCCCCCTGCTCCCTCCTGGGGCAACGGGACAGTGCGGCAGAGGCATCATCTCCCTCCGTCCGAACCTCCCATTGCACTTTATCCAACGCACTTTGGGAGACCTAGTAGTCGGTGTGATGCAAGACATCGGCATACTCTTCGACGAGTCTCTTCTGCAACCATGCCATTTGTTCCTCATTCTTCAGAACATCACCGAGGTAGACATGATTGATTATGCTCCATTTATTTAGGATCTTTTACTCAGCAGTGACCGCTAAATAGAAGAAACGGTCCTTCTAGCCATTTATCGAGTCAGAATTTTCCCCGCTTATTTTGAACTACTTGTGGGGAGTGAAGGAGATCCAATTGGCATCCTGACTGAATCGGAAGATCACCTTTGATGCCCGAGCATCCAGAAAAAAACCTTTGGTGTGAAGGAAAATGCACATAATCACCAGATACCAAAAAGTGTTCCGATGGAGGCGAGTCATAGTGACTTCCAATGCCCTCAGGATTTTGCACAACTCCTTTGCGAACGGGATGCAAAGACCGGCTTTTAGATATTCATTGTAGATGGTTATGAACCCTGAACTAGGAGAGTAAGCCGTATCATTAATGCCAAGCACAACATATTGAATGACACTCGAAATATGATATTTGCTGTACAGAGACGCTATTACTCTGCCAGTAATGGCGGACGAAATATCAGCGATACTCCAAGGAGCCATCCAAAGAGCGGCACAAATCAGAAAAGAAAATGACAAATTAGGGTAGAGATATTTGAAGAACGAAGAGATGCAAAAACAGTTGAGGCCTAGTACTTAAATAGCCAAAGTATCGGCCCAACGATGGCGTCGTTTGCTGATATCAAAGAGTCGCATCTCCATAACGACCGCAATACCTGCCACCGCTGAGTATCACGGTGCATCAATTCACTGCATTAGTTATGTTGATTGACGTTATGCCTCATTACGCAACTTGTTGACAGCTGATGACTCCGAGGCCTTGATTAGCGAGTCAGCGGCGCGGCGCGAGTAATGATACCCTGACACGCCCCTTTTCCAAGGCGATGATAGACTGGTGATGTGCAACCTTGTCGAGCTCGAGACAAGTTCGGTTGGCTTACATTCTGGTCATGCATTCGGGACCCATTATTGCTAGTCGGATTATCAAAAGATCGAGTTGTTAATGGTCTGAATTGTCAAATTGTCAGAAATTGCGTAATAGAAAGCAACATTTAAGCATTTTAAGTATTCACATCATACAATGATATTGGAGCTATGCAATATTAAGACAAATAAATACTCGGTAGTTTCATTTATTTATTTCTTTTAGAAAGTACAAGGTTACAATAACGGATGTACGATTTAGAAGGAAATAAAAAATAGATGGAGTAGCAACCCGACCACAGTCGTCCAACGACCTTCAGAATGGATAATTGCAAGAGGAAAGCTCACTTGCTGGCCGCCAGAGTGTTCATCCCAAGTAGCTGGTACAATAGGAATAGCGAAGAAGCCCTCCTAGCAAGAATAAGGCACAGTGAACTTATTCTCACCCAGGAGGGGACCACCAAAAACCGTCCACTGAAGCCAGCTATAGCTGTGCAGTCCATGAGTCTCTACGAGATATACCGCGATGACAATGGCCTAGGTTTGACGTGGACATAAATAGAAAAAAAAAGAAATCCTCCATTTTGCCGGAGCCTAAAGCTAAACGACGAAGGAGTAGGGTTTTTGAAACGGGTGGGAGAAGAAATAGCTATCCCGGTTAGAAACCCATCACCGAGCTGATCACTCGGCATCGACAAGGAGGATAGAAAACCACCCCCAAAATCCGAAATCTTCCTCGCGACGACACAAGGCCAGTTTTTGGTCAAGCATAAAAGAGGGTAACCCAGACAAACCTCAGACGCTTCCTCGGACATCTGCTCCGAGTATCAGACAAGAGCTTTCTCCAATCCCGGCTTGTGGTTGCAAAGGTTCTATGCCAGCTCCAAGCAGACCCACTCCTCAGTAGATGAGCGATTCTTCGTGATGTGAGGCGTAAAGAACCCCTCCAATTATAGTCGGGGAAGGAGATTAGCCAACATTAAACCGAGAAGATTGCGTTGATGGTAGAAGATGACCTGTAATAGAGAATTGCTAGCGGCAGGGAATCCAATCTTGCCGAATAGAGTAAAAGTTGTGGAGTACCTAGGAAAGGAGCATGTTTGAGGAAAGAAAGCTGGGCCTGCAGGCAACGTCTCATCAATAACATACCGGGAGTTGAAAATTCAAACCTCCCAGCATGAGAGACTAGTGATGAGTCCAGTGACTCATGGGTCGACTCAAAATTCGGCATGTAGAGAAAAGTGCCCTGAAAGTAGTAGCCTAGTTAAAGTTCCGCGAAGCCCAAAACTCAAAGTCTGAAATAGTAAGCCTAAGTCGGCATAGCTCAAGACGGCCCAACGGTTTATGGACCGCTAAGGACAACTGTGGGATAGGCTTGCAGGCGCAGCACAATTAGCACCAATTCAGCAAATAAATCCAAACGGCCACTGCCACTAGATGGTCCCTCATGCATGTAGGAACACGATTCGTTCGCAACAGTAGCTAGCCTGTCACCGTGAGGACCTTGACGGTTCAGAGTACCGATGACAGGCGCATGATGTCGGCCACTCACGCTTGTAAAGCCGTGGAGTCCAAGGCCGACAGACCCATGCCCTCACTCTATATATGCATTGCTTCCTCTAGAGGAAATGGGGGGATTTTCCTCTAGATCCTTTCCACGATTCTTTTTGGACCCTTTTTCTGAAATTCCTTTGGAGCATTCTGCGATCTAATCTCCAGTCGAGTAATCAATCCCATTTCCAGATGATCAGATGATCAAATTTTGACTCTCTCTCTCCAAGTGGCTCACTCGTTGAGCGTACCTTTCTCTTAGCCACTTTTTGATGAGTGCACCCCTTTCAAAAGCCGCTTTCCAATTGAGTGCATCTTACGGAGCTCTACCCTCTAGTTCCAAAGTTGCTCTATCCTCAAATTTCGAAGTTACTCCCTAGTCGAGTGCATCGAATAGAGTTTAGTCCTCATTCAATACTCAATCCCCCTTATCCATGCATTTACGCATTATTTTCTTATCATCCATCTTTTTTTTATCGAAGAAAGATTTCTGACATAAACGTCAGAGGACATACGGAGGATTGAATCCTACCATTCTCTGACCTCTTGTTTATTATTTGTGTATGTAGGATTCAGGTTTGAAATAATAAAAATTGAATCCGCTTCTGTTCAACCTACTGGATAAGAACAAGCGATTCCTTAATTCGTTTAGTAATTTGGATCCAGAGATGCATTAGTTTGAATTATAATTTTTGAAT